>JAYECN010499679.1:0-14751 GCA_035222435.1 Microcambeva ribeirae | reverse complement strand
TGAAAATTAGTCTTTTTAAGTTTTAAGTTCTTTTTTTCTTTTTTTTTTTTTTTTTCCCCCTCTCCAGAAGAATAATAATTTGGGGCAAATAATTCTTTAAAATGCTACTTTTAAGGTTCAAGTTAGCATTTTTTCTGCTACAAATAAAATCCTGTGCAACAGCAGTATCACCCACACACAAAACCTCCTTTCACCATGGTGCATACATACATTCCTTTGATAGACTTCCCTCAATATCTGTCTATTTACCCAGCCTTACTGAAAAATAGTGTCCCTAGGTTATTAAATCCAGGCCCCATTTCCAATTCCTGAAGGGGCCAGTGGCAAATGCTGTTGAACGAGGCCAGAAATATTCTTGCCTTTCATCTTACCTGTCAGGGTAGGGTAGGGAAGTCCACCCTGACTCACTGCCCTCCTCCTTTCACACTGCAGCGCTGCCTCCTGCTCTCCAGCAAAGAGAAGGTAAAATCTGCAGCACGGGCAGCTCCTGGGAGCTGAGGCTGACTCGCGTGGGATGACCTATATCTGAGCTAACGAACCACCCGAGTCTTCAAAGGGGCGCTCGGCTGCCTCCAAGAGCGGCTTGCTAGGTGTCGCTTGCCAGAAGAACGCCAGGGAAGAGCTTCCGAGCACAGACGGGCCTGGGAATGGTTCCTGGCACCATTTCCTTTTGAGAGCACAGACGCAGCTGCAGCACACTTTGTCTCTTCTTCCCTTGTGTGACAAGGTCTTCTCCAATTCAAGGAACCACTGGATGTTACAGCAGAGGGAACATTCTCAAGCCAGTCGTGCCAAAGGAGCACTTTGCTGAGAACAGCGGAAGGAAAAATGGTTCTAAACACCCTGAAATGAGACACAAACATGGCCAGGTCACAGCAGGAAGGCTTGTGCTGCTGTTCCACAACGTATCTTCAGCAGAACTGACCTAGGATGCCCCTGGTCCTCCTTCTGCCACAGCTACATTGGATAGCTACAGCTCTTTGCAGGACGGGACTGTAAACTACATAAGGTGGCACGGGTTTAAAAGAAGAGTCAGTCTATCATGGGATTGACTCTGACTCAAAGGGCAGATGCTCAAGTAAAATTACAGCTGATCTTTTAACCTGTGGAGACTTTAGTCTGCTCTTTCATCTCTCTAATCTCAAACTGCCTTTGAAAAGAGCTCAAAGTTACTGAATGCATTTGCTATTCAAAAAAAAAAAAAAAAAAAAAAAAAAAAAAAGGAAAAAAATGTATAAATACTTTTTCAGAGAATAACTGGTTAGTCATTAGTAAGTATTTATAATCTGCAACTCACCTTTGGATCTCAGTTACAAAAGCCTCCCTGTTGGGGTGAAGAAACAAGACTCTATTATTTAGGCCAGAACATAAACATGCAAATGCAGAACTGTAAGACTGACTAACATTGCAATCTGAAATCTGTGCTTTCCAGGCAGCGATATAGGTCATATGGAATTATTTCTCTTCCCGCTCTGAACGATTTACATAATAAACTAGCACAACAAGAGCTGCGTATTTCACAATCAGCTTGAAGTTTGCTCGGGAGCATCGGTTCTAATCAAGTTCAAGGATTCAAATGCTCTCTGAAAACTAGGAAATGGTTACTCCCAGGGTGGACTCAAAATCTACTCCTGACTTTGATTACAGTGTTGGTTTTTTTTTGGAAACATTTTCCCCATTCATCAGCCTTGGCTGTCATTTTCTGTAACACAACTTCTCAAAGCACTTGGATATCACTTTATTAGGATTATGCACAGTAGAACAAAGTCAAACATGACTTCCTATTTAATGCTTTTCACCTTCATTTCAACAGAAAGGATTCAGGAAAGTTTAGTGCTCTTCCGTCAGCGCTTAAGTGGTTAATTTACTGTTCAGAGCAGGGTTTTATTACCCTTTCTTCCTTCCCGCCTGCCTCACTGCACACGCAGTTTCTGCAACTTGATTCTTTTGGGTCTTTTCAGTGTGTATTATCTGCTGCTGGCAGTAATCTTAGCTCTTCAACTGACAGCAAAATTATGAGGTGCTCAATACAAGATGACAATTTTCCTTCCCTCATTCCAATTCATTTGCACCACCGTCAAAGAATCGGCGTCATCTCTTCCGCGCGTTACAGCCCTCTGCTCGTAGAGAGCATTAGCTCTGCGTTCTTCAGCAAGAGGTCAAAGACGATTTCTGTTTTGCAACAACCCATTCAGTTTTGTGCTCTGGAAAATTCCATTGCTATCGGATGTCAGATGCCTAGTCTGTTAGCTAGCACACGACAAAAGCGAGGGCTTGCCACGAGGTGCCGGGAGGACTGCGGCCTGCCCGCTCCTTGCCTGCGCCGTGCGTTTGTGTTGCATGCTCTTAAGAAAACCAGCGTGCTCAATGACACCCGAGATCTTTCAGCTGACTTAAAGTTTTAAGTGGTATCTCCAAGCCTCTGCGGCTAGATGCTGCAGTAGGCTCTTTTGGAAGCACAGAAAGGCTTGGCTTTACACTTTAACAGCCAAATCTATGTAACACGGTCGCTGAGACAAGACCTATAGAGCTCCGTGCTAAGAGTAAAGGTCACCTCTGTAATTTTGCACTGGCTGGATAGATCATCATATCTCCAGGAGAAAAAAAAAAATAAGTAAATAAAAAGAAAAGCCCCCAAAATTATAAGCATTAACAAGTTACCTCAATAGGAAAAAAATACATGTTTTCATCCGCACGACATGGCTTAATTCAGTTTTCTCTGCTGAAGAGCTTACCTGGGCAGACAGGTGAGCTCCCGTGTCTCCGAGGGGTAGGAAGCTTTGGCTGGCCTCGCAGGCACGCTCGCTTACGCTCGGCGCAGCAAAAGCTTAACACCCGTGTCAGGCGGCTTCCCTTAGATGGCCCGGTGAGCAGAGCGGGCGCTCCGGGGGCCGGGCGGCAGCCGAGGGCCTGCAGAGCGCGAGGGGCTGCCGAGGCGGCTGAGGGGGCTGGCGGCGCCTCGTCCTGCAGGCACGCGGATGCCTCCGGGTTCTCCCCACCGCTCCTCTTCCCACTGCACGTTTGAATGTACAGGGGGAAGCCTGTGATAACGCAAAGCCAAAGGAGCGGGAACGGGCGCTGCAAACCCTGCTGGTAAAACTGCTGCAGAAAGGGGTGCACAGCGCAGTCTACATGCTGCAATACTTGCGCCAAGGGCGGGCAGGAAGCAAAGGCGCCCAACTGCGGTGTTGGCTGAGGACTGACGTTGAGAAGGCAGTTCAGCCTCAGGAGGAGCCTCTTCACGCAGGGGAGGAGATGGGCTTCCGATTACAGGCCAAGGCCACTTTTGTGACAACAGGAAAAAAAATAAAAACAGTATCACAAAAACATCGAGGAAATCCCGCTCTCCTCCCTCCGAGTGGCCGCAGCTGCCCTGAGGCCTCCTCTGCCCCCCAGCAAGCAGGAGACCCCCATGGCGCGAGCGGGAACGGGGCCTGCACCTCGGCCTCGGCCAGGCGGGAAGAGCGCGAGCCCGGCCGGGCGCTTTCCCCAGCAAGCCCCGCACGCCTTTACGTATTGCTGCTGCTGCTCTCCGAGGGTTTTCTGTGCCTGCTTCGGGCTTTGGATCAGATGGCGCCCGAAATTAGCGTGCTTTAATAAGCAGCAAACTGTACGCTGTCGGCGGCTCAACGTGACCACAAGTACAGTTAGACCTTGGCAGCGTTAGTTTATGCTTTACCTACATATAAGAGTGCTCTTCGGATTCCGTCCCGTGCCTGTGCCGCATCGATTCATTTATTTTGCCGTGATTCCACATACATACGCACACACACACACACACACACAGGAAAAAAAAATGAAAGAAAGAAAAGAAAGGGGGGAAAAAGCTTCCACAAACACCAAGACTTCCCTCCTCCTCACTGTTCCCGGTTGCACACACCCGATCGACTCATTTCCTTTCTCAGCAAGGGAATTGGGCCCCCGTGATGCAGTATTTCCAAAACAAAGATGTTCAGCCACAAAAGCTTCTCCTCCGTGCGTGGGACAAAGTGCCAGATGCCCTTGCTGTGTGTGGAAAGGGGAAGAGCCCAGGCGCAGAACATGCCCTGGTCCGCTCGGGAGATGCGGGAGCTGCCAAAGCATTTAGTGCAAGCGCTGCCAACGCTGCCGAGCTCGGCAGCAGCGGGAGACGCTCGTCCCGCCGAGCCCCAGTGCTGCAGCCAGGCCAGGGGAATGGCAGGGGGTGGCAGATCCCCAGGGAAATCTTTCGCATGCACTAAAACGTACGCACAAACAACTCTTCTTCGGGCGACTCCCCATTTCACTGGCCTTCAGAGCCTGCTCGCTTTTAGCCAGGACATTAAGTTACCATTTTCTTCTCATTTTCTACTGGGAGACCCACCAGGCTTTTGCTAATTCCCTAGAGCAGTCACTGACTGCTCTCGCTAGAGACCCTCCGGGCAGGTCGCAGCGTTCGCCATCCAGCACTCATTTCTGCCTGAAACGGGCTCGGTTTGAAAGAGAAAGCGCCTCCGTCAGCCGCGAGCTCGGGCAAGGCTGCGGCACCTCGGCCGGCCTCCTTCCACCTCCCGCGTCGCCGCCAGCGAGCGGGGTTTCCGCAGAGCCCGGCCCCGTCCCGCGGGGAAGCTGGCCGAGCGCCGAGCGCCAGCGAGGGTGACCCGCCTGTGCCAAGAGAGGGGCAAAAAGCTGCGCTGTGAAACGCTGCCTGTCTTCGGGCGGCCTGTCAGAGTGCAGGTGCACAAGGAGACTGTTTCACTGCGGGCTGAACAGAAGGAGAGTTTTCTTCCCTTTATTTTTTCCAACCCAGGAAAGACTTAGGCAGAGACAAAAAAAAAATCTCCCCCCATCCCCGAAGCAGCATGATACAGCGTAGCATAAATTCATACATATTCACACACTATCTTGCTCACAGTGGGAAAAACAACAGTACTGAAAGGGAGAATTCAAAAAAATGACCAAATTAAACACACTATGTAATTTGTATTTTTGCTTTTAGGTGAATCAGCACTATTGCCTCACACGCATACTCGGGACAAATACTTGCATGCATAGCTGCCTCTCAGAGCAAGGGAAGTTTCCCAGGTGAACCTGGGGGGAAATTCAATATTTATTAGCTGCAGTAAAAGGGAAGAAATGGCTTTGATGGATTTCAGCTGGACTGCTAGCGCTCTATTAGAATTCCTGAGGACAAAATGCTGTTTATATGGGGTCAGTTGGCAGGAAGGTATTTCATTATTAAAGCACTCTTGAAAATCTGGCAATTTATCATGTGTTTAAACAGTGCTGAGCTTTCTGAAAGCCTGTTTTCCTTGCCTCTCATTTTTTCCCTCTCCTTCCCCCCTTGCTTTTGTGTTATGTGACTTCTTACTCAGTAATGCTAAGTGTTTCTGGATGTGCCTCAAGTTCTCCCTTTTTTGCTGGTCTCTTTTTCACATGTTCAGGATTGTACAGCTTTTTAATATATCTCAAAGCTGAAATATTGCAAGAAAATAATAATAGGAATCAGTTTAGATTAAATCTATTCATTAGCCATGCAGATCTGGCAACATATACAACATGAAAAAGTCTGCATGCAGTCTCATTAAAAATAGAAGGGCCAAGACATTGCAGCTGAGGTTTTGTTCATTTTTTGTACTTATTGGCTTTTTATTTTCTATTTCCTTAACTGATGTTGCCCCTGGAAGTGCCATAAACTTTGCTACAGCTCTGCTTCAGAAAAACCACCAGCTGGCTGATATCTTTGCAAGCAAGGATTGACACCTTGTGGCCAGATAGTGCTAAAGACAAAACAGTCCTGCTAAATTTTGAATCATCTGGCCCTTCCTTATTGGGCTAACTTTTCTAGTTGGCTCTTTAAGGAGCAACAGAAGTGTCAGTATACTTTTTTTTTTTTCCCCACTCATTCCCTTATGTTTCTATATGTTCAAGAATAATTAAACTTCCCTCCCTTTTTTTCCCTCTCCCCTGGAAAAAACAAACCTCTTTGGAGGATTCACTCTAGCAGCCACATAGTCTTGTTGTTTTGCTTTCTTTATTCCAGCTAGACTGTCCTTTAGGATAGTTCTGGGATCATTTCACTGGGAGACTTCATTCCGAAGCCTTTACTGACATTTGAGATGGAATATTTTTTCTCCACCAAATGCATTTGCAAGGCCTGACAGGCAAGAATCATCCAGTCTTGCACTGTGAGTTCCCAAGGCTATTAGGTCCTTGACCCCATATTAGCCCACTTTAGAACAACCTGCGCCTACAGAGAAGAAAAAGTATGAGGGGCAGTGCAATCTGGGGGATAGGACAAATTTCTACTACTTCAGGATTTTGTTTCTCTTTCTGATGCAGCATTTCCATACAAGTTTTAAGAGTCTGTTTAAAAACTCTGGTTTCTTATTGCCATATGAAAAAACAACAGACTCCTGAAAAATCTCTTTAGTTCAAGGGAACTGTTTGGAAGCGTAACTGGCTTAAACACACCCCACGCCAGTTTTTCCAACCCAGTTTCCTCCCTGTGGAGGAGTGGAGTTCTATTTTTATTGTTTAAATCATATTAACTAACATAGGAACACACTGTGCTGGGCTTTGAACAAACAAAATCTCACAAGGTAGTTAGTTGTCCTCACTGCCTACACAACAGACAAGAAATATCAGCTAGGCAAAACAGAGAAGAGGCAGAGGACGTGGGTTTGGAAAACAAGATAATACAGCGAAGGGAGAGGGACCAAACATTCCCGCTCATCACATGTTGAGTTGATGTCAGATGAGAATGATTTGTAGGTTGTCACTGAAAAGGTGAATTTTGAGGGAAGATATCAGAGGGAGTATGTGAAATTTCTTCAGATTGGCTGAGGGCTTTTCTAAGCACAGAGCGGAGTGAGGGAGAAAATGCAAAACACTTTTCCTGCTGCTGAATATTTACTGTGCTAGCTTGAAAGCTGACAGTGAAAATGTTATCTGATTGAAGGTCAAGCCAAAAACTTTGATGTGCTCATGCAAAGTGGCAGCACACAGCTTCCCCCAAAGTACAACAGTCACCTCTTGATGGAAAAAACATTCAAAGACTTTCACAAGCAACCATTACAGTGACACAAATGACCTTTTTGACCACAGTGACAATACCAAAGACACTCTAACCTGTATAACATATTGAAGTCAGCGTGCTATGAATTCCCAGCTCTGTAGATATACAAGCCATAAACTCACTTACGTGTGAACCTTTATGAACTCAGGGCCTGCAAACACATCCAAACCTTACTTTCATAAGTGGAGAATAACACCTGCTTCAAGCTCTCAGTTGGGAAGAACTTGGTTTGTGTGGGAACCTCCCAGGACCTTACATCCTCCCACAATATCCAAGCTGCCCTTTGGGTTTTACAGCAGCTCTCTATGCGTTAGCTTGCCTGTTGCTTTCTTCATCTCATCTCCATCAGGTGTTGGAAGCTCATTCTCCACATTCATCCAGTGTATCAGCCAAGTCATTCCACCTGGCTGGAGCTACCAAACTCAGGAGTCATTTAATATTTTGAACCTTCTCATAGAGGCTGATGCCAACACGGGGCTGTTCAGCCGCAGCGAGCTGAACATTTTGAACGCCGTGTGAAAGAGGTCCTGCTTTTCCGCACGCAGGAGCCGTGCTCTAAATCACAGGTGGGTGTAAACCCGAGCCTCGCGTGCACAGCGGCGTGCCTGCCGAGGGGGACGGAGCGCGTCGGGCGGCTTGATTCAGGGCTGAGTTAGCAGAGCCGTGGGAGCCGGTACCTGATCCGGCAGAAAGTCAGCTGGACAAAGTTTCCCTTTCAGGAGGCTGGGGAGTGGCTCAAGGGAGCACAGTTTGTACCGCTTGACACAGCTTTAAAGTATTCGATGTGGCCTTTAGTGCTTTAAACCCAAATCCAGTGTGTCAGAGAAACCATGCCCGAGAGGCTACCTCCTCCCTCCCAGGTAACTGTCACAGTGGTAAAAAAGGGCCATTTTCTCAGCAGACAGCAGAGGGTGACTCTGATTTTCTTTTCTTCCTGGGAAGTGAATTGTTCATGGTGCGTACATTAAAATCTAATGGTCCTTCAAGTAAATGACACACTAGTAGGAGAGCAGCAGAAATCTGTTTTAATGGTGAGGAGAAGCAGGGCCTGCTGCTTTTTTTAATGTGCTAGAGATTTTCAGTCAGCCCTTCTCCTCACCTCCAAACACACCCTGAAGCCTGTTTCATGTCTTGACAGAGCAGGAACTATCCTTATTTAAATAAAAGTTTCTGTGGTGCTTCTCAAACCGAGCACCTCCTTCCTCTAAGACATGTCCTGAGGGAGGGCAACTTACTGGGGACTAAAAGGACCAAGTGCCAGCAGGAGACCGCAGCCCCTCCTCGGGGACAAGAGATGGAGAGGCCCTAGAGCTGAAGAAACAAGTTTTGCATTGATTTCAGTTACTGCCACACGCAGAGCAGGAAAAATCCCCAGCTAGGAACAGTGGACTGATGACAGGAATTTTCATTATGGAAAGTTTTGGGCACTCTTTCTTGTGTAGGCAGAGGGCCTCAGGTATGGGACGTTGTTATCCTAGCTGAATGCTTGGAAACCTCTCAAAACTCAGCTGGAGAGGGCCCTGAGAGACTTGATCTAATTTTGAAGCTGACCCTGACAATTGATTTGACTTCACAGTGGTACTGTGAGTTGAAGTCTGATTCTCCCTAACAGTGCCTGGAATCAGCCTAAAAAGCTTTTTCAAAACAGTCATTTCTTTTAGAGTGGGGGAGAAAAAATACCCAGAAATGTTTCATCAGTCACGCTTTTCAATGACAGCCAATGAGTAAAAGCATCTGAGTCACCAATGAGTGGAAGGGAATTTTTGTATCAGACCACAGAGTAATTTGAACACATTTATCCCCGACTAGATTTCTTGGGCAATCTCAAATTGAAAACACAGTAGTTTAGAATACACAGTTTTATGATTTTAAACCTGCTTTGAATCATGCTGTTAGGGTCTCCATTTCACTATCAGCCTTACAAAGTCAGAAATCATGAAGCCAAATGACTGCACAGGGACTCTATATAAGCAACAGTCATAAGAGGTGTAGATTCTTTGTTTACACCATGTTTACATTCTAACAGGTAGCCATAACTGTCTGATCCGCTCATTAAAATAGATTACTTACCTTCCACTACCTCTTAAGATAAATTATAACTCACCTTCAAAAATCTTATTAGTAGTCCAAGTCCTGTTCTTCTTTTTGTTTTAAGCATCAAAGTTATCTGATATTACTAATAATTACTTATTCTGTGGAATAATTAAGTCTTATTAAAATACTGAAGCAAAATAGTAATCATTTTCATATATAAATATGAAATAAGTATCTCAGGAAATAAAATGACTTGCAAAGAGTCAGTTATGAGCAGCTCTTTAGCCGAAAACCAAGGAAGGTACGAGTTTCCAGCCTGACACAGGCTGCACACCAGGGCATATGCGAACATGACTTTATGGAAATTGGAGATAACACTGCAGCCCTTGCTGACCTTGTGAGGCCTTGGAGAGCTGTGTTTGGTGCTGGAGAACCAATTACCAGAAAGTAATTTCAAAGATAAAGTTGCAGGATAGTAAAAAATGGTCAAGGCCATGGAAAAAGCAATGTGCTAACAATCTACATATATTTAAGAAAGAATAAGAAGGAAAGGAAAAGTATTTAGAAGAATATTAGAAGATCCAGTGTTAGAACTAGGAAAAAATGAAATGCAGCTGCTCTGAAGATTTCGCTGCTCCAGCGGCAGCCCTGGCAGTCCACAGCTGCTCTGAGTCTGGAGGATTTCTTCACTGATGCTACAGGCACTTCAGATCCCCAGTCACAGGCCTGTTACATCACCATGCCACAGCTTTCAGTCACTTCTCCTACAGGCTTGAATACTCTTGAGCTTGAGTAGGGCTCTTAAGTTGGGCTCTTTCTACCCTCATTTGCCAATCTACACCAAGATATGGGCAAATAGGTACCTTTACAACTAAAATAGATCTCCTTCCTTGTACATTTTTCACCTTGTATACATTTCAGGGATGACCCAGGTGGGACACATGCATCCATCTAGTGATTGCCTTGAAATTTTTCTAGCCACGTCAAGAGTAATTTCTTATGTTTACAGGGTAGTTCCTGATGTTGGGGGTCTGGAAAAGCCAAAATAAAAGCACCTCTCCTTTAGCACATCCAGTAAGTAGGTGACTGAAGGTTTCTGCTTTTCAACATTTGTACAAGCAGAAGAATTACATGCTTAGGACAGAAAGCACCATCAGATCTGACACGCTGGATAACATAGACCATCCCATCCCAACCAGTTCTCCCTGTTCTGGGTCAGATAGTGCAGGACTGGGGGGCTCAGCTCCACAGCTTACTGTCAGAGCATGAAGACTGACTGTTTTAACCAGATATTAATTACCAGGTCAAAGTGCAATACCAGATATTTGCATTTAGAAATAAACAGAAAAATGTTCCATTTAGGGAAATAAAAATTAAAGGAACCGGTCGGTAGGTGGCACAAGAACAGCGCAGGACAAGGAAATTTAGCGGTACCATGAGCTGAGCGACCAGGTTTGTACTCTGAGCCGTTAAAAATGACCTTTTTCTGTACAGAATTTTTGAACCCTGTCACTCAGTGATTTAACTAACTGAATCATTGCCCTGAAGCATGCAGAGTAAGAAGCTTAAGTGGAAATTCTCCTCCATACACTTATTATTCAAACACTGAATGCTCTGTGTGTCCCTGACATTCACCAAGATCAGTCTACCTTATCAAATGCTTTAAAACATTAAATAAAATTAAATTCCTCTGTACATCAAAATGGACTTCTGACATGACAAAGTAGTCTTCCGACATTTACCAGGCTTGTGTTTTGCCAACCTGAAAAAAAAAAAGAGATAATTTGTATTTCAATCAAAGCCTCTAACAGAAGCAGGGGATACAGCCACGCAACAAACCCATTCTGCTGAGGGAACAGATTTGCTAACTGTGTGTGTTAGTCAACAGCGTGTTAGGGAAAAAGCTAGTAAAATCAGGCATCAGGTCGGGAGGGACTGATTTGTGGCTGTCATTGTTTGCAGGAGGTATCTCTTTCTAGAAGATCAGGAGCCAGTAGAAAACCACATGCAGAAGAAAACATTGAGGGTTATAGGATTCCTACTGAGGGAAAAGCAGGAAGGTTGTTCCTCAGCCTGTCAAGATTCAAAACAGGAAGAGACAATACACAGACACAGCCGGAGATGCAAGAAGTAGAATCCTCTCCCTCACTACATGGGGAGAGGATGAGAGACAGTAGACATAAACTGAAACAAGATCATTTCTCCCTCAATATAAGGAAACATCTTTCCCCACGAGGACAGGCAGGCAGTAGGGCAAGGGACCAGACGGGCTGTGTGGTCTCCATCCTCAGAAGTTTTCAAGACCTACCTGGATAAAGCTCTGAGTAGCTTGATCTGATCTCACAGCTGAGAGGCTGGACTAGAGAGCCTTGAAGGTCCCTTCAAGCCTGAGTCACCATGTGGTCCTTTGATTCTGTAAAACAAATACAGGCAGAATTAAGTGGCTACTGAAACTACTCACCAAATAATCAGAGTTTTTGGATAACTGAGACTTAACATAACATATGCTGAAATGTGCTGTGAAATCCCCTCAGCCAAGGCTTTGTTTCTATCTTTGTCATGCTTCTTCCCAAATGAACATAAATCAGGAAGGAAAAGAGAACAATTAACCCTACAATTAACATGTGTTTAGCCTTGCATAGAAGAGATCCATGATTGGGTTTGAATAGACTGGAAAAATTCAGTGGGCCTCTTACTTTACTTGGAAACCATGTAGTTAAGAGTGCTCTGTCTGAAGTACCTTTCCAAAAACTCAGAGGACAAATTACTTCCTAGCTGGACAGACAAGTTCCCACCAACTTGCAAACATGCTGGAAACCCAAGAAGCAGGAAAGCTTTTGACACTCCCTCTTTCCAACTTGAAGCCTTTATTGAGGAAAGCATCTCCTGAGAACATGCCGTGCCTCTCAGAAGAGCCGTGAAGCCCCTGCTGCTTTTAAGGCAGCGTACATTGTTAGGCCTCCTGCACTTCCTTTTGCATCATTCATGGCTGTCCAGCCTTGGCAGCGCTGAGGATCTCAGCCACGTGTTGGGCTCCCCTCCAGCATGTGGCGAGCGGGTGCTCCTGCTCTTGAGGGGCGCTGGCAGTGATGGTGGGTCACATACACAGCTACTGGCCTGGTTCTCCCCTCCTGTGAGGCCAAGCACACAGGAAGTTTAATCTCCATATGAGGAAGAGCTGCTTTACTGGGAGGGTGTCAGAGCCTGGAAGAGGCTGCCAGAGAGGCTGCGGAGGCTCCTTCTCTGGAGATGTTCAAACCCCGCCTGGATGCCACCCTGTGCCATGTGCTCTAGGTGTCCCTGCTGGAGCAGGGATGTTGAAGTAGATGATCTCTAGGTCTTCCAACCTCAAACCTTCTGTGACAATCACCAGAAGCTATTATTTTTTCATTTATTTCACTTACGGTGTTGAGAGAGCATGTGCATCTGATCACGTGGTTGCATTAAACCCTGGAACCTTGGTGATGCCTGAAGGCTGTTGCTCCCATCATACTCCAATGTTGTCTTCACTGATTGGAGTTACAGGAACAACATGAATCAAAGTGAACTAGCCTGGTGGTTTCCATTTCTACTGTGTTGCCAAACCTCCCTTCTGATAAGACTTTAAAATAAAATGCAGAAAGACACAAATACAACTGTCCTGCCTTGTGATTGTGACATTTCATCATTCATTTGCAGCAAATGAGTTGGAGGAAAAATGAAGTTGCAGGGGGAGGGAGAAATGGATTTGCACAGTTAAACTTTTCTGAATTTCTCTTTTGCACTTTGGTGCCAGATGGCTGAAAGCAAATCAAACAGAATTTTATGGGAAAAAAAAAAAAAAAGATTTGGAATGAACCTAATATAAGAAAAAGATGATCTTCTGCCTCTATCTTCAAATACCTTATTCTAAGCTTAAGAGATTTTTTTTTTTTTTTTTTTTTTTAAAAAAAAAAGGGCATAAAAATGAGGCAAGATGAAGACAAACACCAAATATACAAGAAAACAATCTATCACCAACACAAACAAGTAAATTTGTCACTGTAATGTATTTTCCCTAAGGAAGCAAAACTGAATGCTAGATAGCTAGTCTATTGCATTATTCTCATTAATTCTGTCTGCATGAGTAGTATAAAAAGACAATTAGAAGCACTATTTAAGCATAAAATCCACTACAGCTGTCACACCTTTCTTATTTCAGATCCAGTTTTTATCTCCAACCCACGCATACCCACAGTTATATCATTTATTGCTGTAAATTATGTGCAACAGAATCACAGCAAGTAACTAATGAAAATGAGATCACAGTTGTGTTGAATTCTAATCAAAAGGTGAATCTTCATCCCATTAAAGCTCCTCCACCAGTATTTCCTATCCCTCAAGTAAGGGATGGGCAAGAGGGCCAGAAGCCAAGCTGGCAGGTATCATTTCTTAAAGGCAATGTATTGGGATTGCCTAAGGCAGCTGCAGACCGGACTTCCTAACCCAGGAATCCCTCTCGGTCTAGCACAACTTTGGTTTCAGCAGAGCCAAAACGGCGTATGAAGAGCTCTTCTTGACAAAAGGAGAAATAGATAACGGTGCCAATTTAAGTAGCAGAAGCATGTGATGGAGAAAATAACCTAGCTTAGCTGCTCCCTGTTATTACAGAGGTGTTGCCCACCATAGTACGTGGCCAATTCTCCTACTGGCCTCAAAATAAAGTTACCACAAATGGCTCAAGGGTCAAAGCAACTTCTTCATGTTTTTAGAAGCATTTCTGCCCCACCTTTAATATTATCTTCTGATCAACTGAATACCCTGATGTGACTGATTCCAGAGATGATTCCAAAAGTACCAGTTTTAGCCCAGACCAGGATGAATCTAATAAACCCTAAAACGAAGCTCAAACACATTTGCTGAGCTTTAGCTGTCTCCACGACACGAGCGCGAGATTTACTCTGCTGCGTGGCGCACGAAGCGGCACCGGCCACGCAGCCGTATCCCTGCTACGGGGCTCCGAGGGGCAGGGAAACCTGACACGCACGGCGCCACCGTGCTCAAGTTTCACAGGCGCCTTGGGCACCGCTCGCCAGCCTCCTGGCTGACGCTTGGCGTCCTCGCAAGGGGACACTTGGCCACGAAAGCCCTCGGGGTCCGACCCACAAAGAAAGCGCCGATTTATTTGTGCCGCAGCTCTGCGTTTGCCCGTGGGAGTATCACTGGGCAGGTGCGTGGCCCTGCCTTCCTTGCGGTGCAGGGAAGTGTCGTGCTGAGAAACGCCGGCGTGCAGAGGCAAAACTGTGAGCTGCGGGACCAACCTACAGGCGTTACGGCGCTCAGAGCCCCCCGCTGATCCCACCATTCCTGTCAACATTTCTATCCAGCTCTGGGGCCTGGTGATTCCAAGCCCAGCTGCAACTTGGCGTCTGGCAGAGCCGCGCGGTCGGGAGGGCACCCCCTGCCCGGCTTTGCCCGGACTCTCCTATCGCTACGCGGGCTGTGCTAACACAGGTGGGGAGAGCGGAGAGGGCAGAACCAGCCCCGTTTCTCCGTCCCCCTCCTCAGGAGCGCGGCACGCTCCCGCCTTTCCCCGGAGCGCTCTCCCCGCCAGCACGGGACAGCGCCGGATGAAATTACACGGTGGCCATGCATAAAACACGAGGAGGCAGCGCGGCGGCCGCAGAGCCTCGGCAGCCAGGCTCTGGGGATCACCGGGGGCT
>JAYECN010499670.1:0-14753 GCA_035222435.1 Microcambeva ribeirae | reverse complement strand
CGCTGCCTGGGCAGCGTCCAGCACCTCAAGAACCGGTAACGCCGGGGGCCGTGGGGGCTGCAGGGCCTGCGAGGGGGGTCCCGCGCTGCCCATGGCACCGCCCACACTCCCGCCGCAGGTTCGGTGACGGCTACACGGTGGTGGTGCGGGCGGGTGGTCCGGGGCCGGCGCGGGTGCAGAGCGCCCTGCAGCGCCGCTTGCCCGGCCTGGTGCTGCAGGAGCAGCACGGCGCCCTGCTGCGCTGCCGCCTGCCCGCCGCCGCCGCCTCCCTGGCCACCGTCTTCAGCGTCCTGGCCGCCCAGCGCGGGCCCTGCGGCATCCAGGACTACTCTGTGTCCCAGACCACCCTGGATCAGGTGCACCAAGGCTGCCGGCGCCCAGCAAGCAGGGATGGGGACTGCAGCGCTGCCCCGTCACTGCCGTCCCCTCCTCCATCCCCCCAGGTGTTCGTGCAATTCGCCAAGGAACAGAGTGACGAGGACCCCGCTGGGGACCTGGCCCCTGGGCAGGACATGGCGCACGGGCTCCCGCGGGTGCTGGAGGACGAGAGCTGCGAGGAGAGTGCGGTGTGAGGGGCCGGGGCTGGGTCCTGCCCGCCGCCCTGGCGCGGGTGCCGGGCTGGCCCCGGGGCCGTCCGCTCCCTGCCAAGGCAGGGGCTGCTGTGCAATGTGTTAAATAAAGGCAGCAGCAGGGCCCTGCGTTGGGCTGGTTTCCCGCACGGCTCTGCCCAGGGCTCAGCGGCGCAGCTGGGACCTGCCTGGGCTCGGCACGTGGCCACGCGCCCGTGGGTGGCAGTGGGGTGGCCTGTGGGGCTGCCAGCACCGGGCAAAGGTTGATCAGGATCTCGGGGGCCATGAGGGGTCCCTAGGAAGGTCGTGGGGCCAGAGGAGGCTGCCCAGGTCCGTCTGGGGCATCCTGCACGTGCTCTTGCCTGTCCCGCAGTGCGCGGGGGGCAGGCCCTGCTTTGCATGGTGTGGCCAAGCAATGGGGCTGGAATGAGGAACCTGCTGCTCCTTGTCTGGGTGGTTTTGGTGGCTGTGCCCAGGGCTCTGCCTGCACCTGCAGGGGACCTCCTGCCGTTAAGGTGGAAATGGCAGCAGGGGGCCGCGGATGGGGCTCTGAGGGTCCCTCCGGAGCACCCAGCGCCGCAGGGCCACGAGCGCCCGCAGCTGCTGTGCACCTGCACCCCCACCCGCCACTCCCTGGGGCAGAGGCAGGTGGGGGCCTCTTGCAAGGTGCAAAAGGAACGCGCAGGGAGACTTCTGGGGGTGCTGTGACCGGGATGGAGGGAAAAAAAAATATGGAACGCTTCACGAATTTGCGTGTCATCCTTGCGCAGGGGCCATGCTAATCTTCTCTGTATCGTTCCAATTTTAGTATATGTGCTGCCGAAGCGAGCACGAATTCGGCAGCTCTCGAATCGGTATTTAAACCTCCTCTCAGTCACAGTTTTCAATGTCAGGGCGAGTTTTTCTTTTTTTTTTTATTTCCCCCCATACCACTTTCGCTTAAAATATTTTATTTTAAACATTTTACTCCTTTTTTTTACTGAAACTCCTTCTAATTCGTAAAAATATTGCCATTATCCACGCCTGAGTCCCATCAGAGCGAGACCCGCCTCGCGCGAGGCCTGGCGGGAGTCCCTCTGCTTTGCATATGCGCTGACGGGGGCGGGGCGGGCGGGACGGTCCTCCGCGATCCCAGAGTTCCCTGTGGCGCCGTCGGTGCCGGGGCCGGCGGAGGAAGATGGCGGCGGGGCGGTGAGCGGGTAGCGAGGGGCCGCTCTCGAGGCCGGGTCGTCGCCTCTGCCAACGCGCCCCCCATGGCCGCGGGGCCGGCGCAGGAGCCGCGTCCCCGCCGCGCCTGCTCGGGCCGCGCCGCTCCCGGGGCCTGCGCTTGGCGCAGGCGCCGCCAGGCCTGACCCGGGCGTCGCTCAACGCCGGAAGGCCGCGCCGGTACCGGTACGGGCCGCCCGCTGCCCCCGCCGCTGTCCCGGCCCCTCCGGGGGGAGCGAGGCCATCCCCACCCGACCCGCCTGGCACTGGGGCCGGTTCACTCCGCGACGCGCAGCCAGGATGTCGGAGAACCAGCCCAACGCCAACCACCACCCGGGCAACAACACCGGGGGCGGTGGCGGCGGCGCCAACAACCGCGGCGTCCGCAACCCCAACCTCAACCAGAACCCCCTGATCAACGTGCGCGACCGCCTCTTCCATGCCCTCTTCTTCAAGATGGCAGTGACCTACGCGCGCCTCTTCCCTCCCTCCTTCCGGCGCGTCTTCGAGTTCTTCGTCCTCCTCAAGGTGAGGGGCAGCAATGCGCTTTGCGGGTCTGCAGCCCGCAGTCAGGTGTTGGGGTGTGGGTTTGCTCAGTGTAACGCACAGCACCCCAAAAAAGTTCAGTCCTGCCTCTCCGCTGGGAGCAGAAACAGGTTTTGGACAGTGCAGACCAAGCTGTTTGCTGGATTGACGTGCGATCCTCTTTGGTGAGGAAGATGAGAAGAATTGCAGTGATCTTCGGAGGTCCATAGGACACCAGAGCTCTTGTCTGAGATCTGTGTGGAAAAAGGTTGCAAATCGCTCATCGGGCTGTCTGAGTTGGTCTTGAGTTGATTAAGAGCAGCACTGGGGTATGAAAGACTTCTGACTCCATTTCAGCAGTCGCTCTTTGGGCTGTGGAGTGTGGCTCAATCGTGATGTTTGACAGCTGGTATAAATATTGCTGAAGTCTGGTCTTCTCTAGAAGTAACTGATGCACGCACACATATTAATGCTGTTTCTTTTTAGTAGTCAACAACCTTGGATACATGTGGACAGTGCTGCACATCTACTGAGCTGGGTAAAGACCTGTGTGCAGGTGTGGGCACTCGCAGAGGTGCCAGCCTTTACACGGGGAGTCAGAGCTGAATTCTCCACGGGGTGAATTCGGCTTCCGAATCAGAACCCAAGTGTGCGGCTCCCAGCACGCTGCCGTCCCGGCCAGCTGCTCTCGGCTTGGGGGCTGCATCTTGGCTTCCAGATCTCTGCTGGAGCTTCTCCATGGTGCCTCTTATGGGAATTTAAGAATAAGGGGAAGAGGGAGAGGGGACCGCTAAGTGATAACAGTGGCTTTCTGTTATGAGCTTCTAAAATCCAGCCCCTTTAAGTCAAGCAAACATCCAGGACGCCTTGTCTCACACCGCACGCATATGACTTCTTTACCAAACATGAAGTGAGAGCCTTTTTATGGTGACATAATAAACATGACGTGGCAGGGGACTTTTGCAATATTCTGTTTTTGTCTGAGAAATGTTCAATTTTTAACAGCCCTCCCTGCATCCCCCCGTGCTGTGTAAGGGGGTTCAGGCAGACGCAGGCTGGAAGTGGGAGGCACCAAGCGCCGACTGTCAGGTGGAATGTGCGGCACTCACCAGGCTGATTTTGCTTCTTTCTGTTGTGAGTTTTGATCAAAGCAAACCTGAGGAGATGAAAGTGTTCACAGGACATCTGTGAAGAACGGCCTGTTTCCACCCCGAGAACTGCAAGTCTTACCAAATTAAAGCAGCATGATCTCAGCGCTCTGTATTTTGTACCAAGGAAACTGATAGATTTATCTGTTTTTAAAGAAAATCCATTAGGGTCTAGCCATTAAAACACAAGAAGTTTCAGACCCTTGCAGAAGAACCATTTTTGCTAGAAATACTCTTCCTTGGTCTTGTCTTTGAAGTTTTACTCTATCACAGACGGTTTGTGGTGTTAAGCCTCATCCTTTGTTTATAGGCTATTTTTGGGGCGGTTTCTGTATGTGTCATCTCTTCACTTGCTGTCATTCTGCTGAGCAAGGTTGAGGTCATCAACTCCAAGAAGCTGCTCATCAGTTTTCACCTGAGATCTAAAGCCAGCATCTCTGAGCACCCCCCTTGGAGCAGAGGGGAAAAACAGATCCCTTTTTGTCAGTAAACAAAACACAGTTGAACTAAAGCTCAAGCACGGAAGTTCATCTTGTTGACAAATCATCTGATGGAGCAAATGTCTGCAGCTCAGCCTGCGGGCTGCTTAATGGTCTGGTGTCACAGCTCCTCCTTGGTGCTGGCCTCTGCCGCCCGGCCAGCCAGCTGTCCTCGGCAGGGCAAGCGTTTTGCCAGAAGAACCTGGTACTTCGCATTTGGGAGAAGATTAAGACCTCGTTTTTTCATTGCTCCATACTTAATAATTTCCATGTGAAATGCTGCTGGGTCAAAGAAAGCAGCGCTTTGCACGGGTACGCAGGGCAATTCTGTGGCATTTTGCGTGTGGTTTTGTAAGAATTGGCACCTCTGTGATTGTGGGCAGTGTGTGTGTTAGTGCTGCTGACGTGCAGCTGCTTTATGGGCCCCAGCAGCTGCTGTAAAACCCAAGGCACAGGGTGCTAATGGAGAAGTTTTGGTCAAAGGCACTTTGGAGAAGCTTTCGATCTCTTTTTGGTGCTTACCTGAAGAAGACAAGTTTTCAGCTGGTTAAAGAGACATCAGAAGGGCTGACAAAGGGAACATATCACTTGCTCTTATATCACTTGCTCTGTAAAGCTGAAGAGATTAACTGATTCCAGTGAGGTTGCTTTATTGTTTAGTACAGAGACCACCAAGGTTAGAAAGCATAAAAACTTTCGTCCGCTTGCATGTGCATTTGTCCAGATTAATCCAGTGTCTTTATGGGCAAGCAAGAGATGGCTGATTAAAACTGGGAAATTTATAGAGGTCGAGTTTCACTGAACTCATGTTTTCTGCTTTGTTTCTCATTGTGTGCAGGCTCTCTTTGTGCTCTTCATCCTGGCCTACATTCACATCGCCTTCTCCCGCTCGCCCATTAACTGCTTGGAGCACGTGCGGGATAAGTGGCCCCGTGATGGCATCTTGCGGGTGGAAATACAGCGCAACTCAAGCCGAGTCCCCATCTTCCTGCAGTTCTGTGATGTTGAGAAGTTTCCAGGAATGGTGGTGGAGTCCACAGCTGAGGAAGAGGAGGAGGAAGAGGAGGAAATGACTGTGGATATGTTTGAAAACAGCTCTATCAAGGTAGGGACTCTTTCCATGGGTCCACAGAGATGGGAATCCGGGTGCTAGTTTGGGCTGAAATTCAGATGATCATTAGCCCAGTCATCCCAAGTTTGGGGCTGCGAGGGCAGGTGAGCTGACAGCCTGTTTGGTTTGTGATCCAGCAGGTTTTTACCACCATGTAGCTTTTCTGCTCTTGCAGCTTGGGAAACCTGCTTTACCATGAAACTAGTCTAAACAGCCAGAATCTGCCACAGTCCATCCCTGATCCCCCCGTCACTTAGAGGAACAATATGTTCCATGGTGTTTTCAGGCCCTCCACATCAGCCTCTTCTGCTTTAAGATAGAAATTGCAGCCTGAGAAAGTGGCCTCTTCTATCCTCCTCTGAGGGTAGAGAGGAAGCACAGAGGACTTGAGCTGGAATGACTGCTAAAGTGACTTTCCCCACCATGGTTTTCCAACAGTTTGAGCTGGATATTGAGCCCAAGGTGTTCCTCAAACCATCCCGGATGAGCAGCACCGAGGCGCTGACACACAATGAAAGCCAGGAGTTCTCGTTTAGTGAAGCAACCACTAAAGGTATGCAGCCTCTGAGGGAGACTGTGTCTGAGTTTGAGATGCTAGCAAGAGCAGGTAAAGACAACTTCCACGGCTCTCTGTGCACCCTCCTTCCCTTGCACCTGAGCATCTTCCCTGTACATCTCACTCCCCCTGGACTCTCTGGGCCCATGCATAATAACCTTAAGTGCCTTCCAACTATCCCTGATGTTTTCACGTGTGGTTAATCTTACCACTACTAGCAGTAGATCTGTAGGAATCCCTTTCCTTGGGCTGGAAGGGAGACTGGGAGTGGGGGGGTCAGCTGCATCATAAAATTGGCTGAAGCCTCTTGGTCTGCTGTCATGTTTCTGCAGCGCCAGATGCTTCTGATGAATTTGAACCTTCCTTTTTGTCCTGTTGAGATCTGCAGAGATCCAACTGACAGCACACATTCCTAATTGAACAGGCTTGGGCTGTGTTTTGGGTCTCCTAAATGACAGCAGTGCCTGTAATAACTAACTATTCTGAAAGTCACTGAGCAAGTTTTAGTAGATTGCGAGATAGAGTATTGCTGTTCTGCATCGCTCAGATTGTAATCCAGCTTTATCCCTCCCTTATTTCAGCATGTCTTAAGATACTAATGTTTCATAAACTCTAGAAGGAGCTTGAATGACTGTGTATTGTTTAAAATGCAGTTCCAGTATTAGAAGAGTTCTGTGTCCAGTGGTTTGGGAGGGGAAAATCTGTTAAAAGTCACATATACTAAAATAGAGACTTGGCAGCTAGATTCCTATTAAATTTTGGCATTTTCATGCACACTTCTATCTCTGGGAAAAATGTAGTTATTTGCTCTTCAGAAGTACAAGATGTTCTTGCTGTGAAGGATTGAGAGACTGGACGTGATAATGGCAGCGTTCCCTTGTTTTTGCAAGTGTTTTACTTGATGCTGATCCAGAACTCATTAGTCCTGAACTTCAGATCATTAAGTCGCTTAAGACTGGAGAGCATATAAATATTTTTGGTGCAAAACCTTCATTAATAGTTGCCGAAGTTCTGTGAGAATCACACTGTACAATGTTGGGTACAGTGATGGGCTGTGCTTTGATTTGCTGAATGCCCAAGTGGAAATGATCCAGAAAGATGGTGGGAGAAAAGAATTGTGCTGCTTCCCAATGTAGTTATCAAATTCCTTTTTTCAAAGGGGTCCTAGATCCCCTCCCCTCCATACCTCCCCTCCTCCCCCCAAAAAACTCATTTCCTCTTATTTTTCCAACTTTCTTGTGTTGACAGTACATGAAATTGAGTATTTAGACAATATACATTACCACTGAAAAACATTTTGTGGTACAAAGAAAGCAATTCTTTTATTGACACTCAAACATTTTATTGCCATTTAAGCTTAAAACTGTTTTCTGCTGAAGAAAGAAACAGAGCCCATCTTCATGACTGACTCTCTTCTCAAGAACTTGGTAGAAGGAGGTCGGGGGGAATCTGGAGGTGCAGTTTCTTTGCAGTCGTTGTTGCAAACCCTGCTGTTGACCCTCGCTTGCCACCCTCTCTTGCAGTGTGGCCGCAGGAGGAGTACATTGTGGAGTACTCTTTGGAGTACGGCTTTCTGCGGCTGTCCCAGAGCACTCGGCAGCGCCTCAGCATCCCTGTCATGGTGGTGACTTTGGGTGAGTGAGGCCCCAGCGGGCCCTGGTGGCTGCGTGTCCTTCAGAGCCACCTGCGTGCTGCCAGCTCACGCTCCATGCGGCAGGAGTGGAGCTAAGTAGACCTGCTTAGTGTTGTCTCGACGTGCTCCTGTCGCTCGGTCAGAGCAGCAGACCCTTATTCTGGGACAACAGCCTCCTCTCCCGGTGTTCAGTGTGTGAAAACCTGTGCTGAGCAGAAATACAGTCTCAGGCCTTCCATGCCTGCAACCTTAACTGATCTGTAATGAGTCATTAGTGCAGCAGTTGAACTCAATTGTACTATCCCAATAAAACTGAAGTACAGTTGGACTGCGTTATTAAGCAGTGGCCTCATGTAGGTAATGCATAGTTTCCTTATTAAATGTCTATTTACTGATTTGGGCTTTCAAATCCAGCCAGACAAATTCTTTCATAAGAATCCTAGTGCTCTGTTAAAAAATTACTCCTATTTATGCTTCATGATTAATATAGGTTTGGGGTATTTTTGCAAGCTAGCTAGTGCTTGTACAGCAAAATGCATTTGCATGCGCTGTACTGGCATCCTGGATGGAACTGAACAGCCTCCACTAGGAGCCAGAACCATGGAAGGAGTTCGCATGTCCCCTCCTGCAGGAGGGCACATGAGGACGTGTAGTCCCCAGCAGTGGCATGAGGGACCTGGAATACCAGCCTGGCCCTCCGAAATTTTTCCAGAATTCATTTCTCTGGGCCTTTAGTTGGGATGAGCCCGCAATTGCTAGGAAGGTCATCGAAGTCATCGGCATCAAATTCCTTTTGTGTATGTGTAAAGAGAGATTATAACAGCCCCGATGTAAGAGCAGGGGCCTGATTGACGTTGGCATTTTGTCAGCCTGGCTATATTTATCAGGGTGTGACATTTTCCCTCCCAGTCCTTCCCAATTTAGTTATATTGGCAGAGGTCCGAGTGCAGGCACAGGTCTGCTGGCAGACAGGTCCTTTTAAGAGATGGGAAGCCTGGGCACTTGCCTTTCCTTCTCTGTGGCTTAAGATCTGAACAGGCTGAATGTTTTCTGTTTTTTACCTAGATCCCACTAGAGACCAGTGCTTTGGGGACAGATTCAGTCGCCTGTTGCTGGATGAGTTCCTGGGTTACGATGACATCCTGATGTCTAGTGTCAAAGCTTTAGCTGAAAATGAAGAAAACAAAGGTAGGACTTGGGGGAATTGCTTTCAGCAGCTGTGCAGGAGGTGCTATTTTTCATGGATGCATGAATATCATCTTCTGTTGATTAATCTCTAATGCAGGGAACAGTTCCCTGTGTTATGTAGAGATGTTATTGTCAAGGACAAAGTAAAACAAGCAGGAGTAGAGAGGAAATGTCTGCAAACATGATTTTCTAGTGCCTCATTGTACTGCATTACAATAAGAGAATGCAACCATGAGGAGGTGATGCTATGCATCTCCCTCTGTAAACACTTTGTTTTTGTGTTTTTTTGGTTCTTAAACCAGATTTGAAGCTTGATCTTCACTTGTAGGCTAATGACATTGGGCTTTGTTTTTCCAGGTTTCCTTCGTAATGTGGTATCCGGGGAACACTATCGCTTTGTCAGTATGTGGATGGCTAGGACATCATACCTTGCAGCCTTCGTCATCATGGTCATATTTGTAAGTGGGGAGGAGCTGAGAGTTGTCCGATTCTGAGCCTGGTGCTGGTCAGCTTCAGGGCCAGTCTGGGTGTTTATGCAACAGAACAGTCCTGTGCCCACCTGAGAGATCACATCTGCTTTTAAAAGCAATCTCTCGTGCAATATGCACAGTTGCACTTTGAAGATTTGTCTGCAGATACTAAAATCCTAAAAATGAAACAGAGGAGCTGAAATGGAGTGAAATGATTGGTTTACAGTCAAAGGCTGATTCAGGCTAGAGTCTTAGAATAGTTAAGTACTCAGGTTGCCAAGGGAGGGGGTGCAAAACCTTGCCCACATTTTTAACAGGTTTGACTAACGTGCCAGGGTTGACTGGGTTAGAACTGAATCTCCTGTGATTCCTTCTCTGACCAGATGATTACAGATAAGTATTGGACGAGAGATCTCAGTAATGACTGAGCCTGTGCTCACAGCCTTAGAGCTGTCTCTGTGTCTGACCTCCACTATGCAGTTCCCTGTGCAGTAATGTTGTAGCATGTAAGAGGAGAAATGGAAATGAGTCCAGGGTGACCACTGCCAGACAGTGTGAGCTGCCACGGTGAGCACAGATGTAGGGCTAGAAACACTAGTTCCAGCTCTTATGCTGCTATTGGGCCATTGCTCGATTATTCAGCACAAGTCCCTTTACAGCCCAGTTACGTACTGTCTATTACACTGCAGTAGTATAAAGATTAATTGCTGTTTGCGAAGCCTTAATTACTCTGTGGGAAGTCCTTCTGCATAGCTCAGGCTTAGGAATGCGAGATATGCACAGCACGCTGTGCGGTGTTGTAAGTCTGAGCTTGTCTCTGCTGTTAGTGCAATTTTGAAAATGAATCCCAGGACCTGCTCTAACACTGACTTCTGTTTTTTCAGACTCTGTCTGTTTCAATGCTGCTGCGTTACTCGCACCATCAGATCTTTGTCTTCATTGGTAAGGGTTTTCTGAGGTGTCCAGGGTGTATTAGATACAGGGCCTGCTCTAGTGCAGTGTAGCTTGTGTATTCTCTTTACTACTGTTGTTTAGAAGGGTTCCTGCATATAGCTGCCCAGGAAACGTATCCTCCCAGCCTGTGCTTAGAGGAACAGTTCTGACTTTTGCCAGTATCTGGGGTGATGGGCAAGACAGGGGTGTTCACAATGTGTCGCAGGGCTCTGAACGGGGAGTGATGTGGGGTGGAGGGTTCTCTGGTCTCACATTCACATTATATCACAGTGTGTTTCCTTCTCGCAGTTGATCTGTTGCAGATGCTGGAAATGAACATGACAATTGCATTCCCTGCAGCTCCCCTACTCACTGTCATCCTGGCTTTAGTAGGTAAGAACATTAACTCTTTTCTGATATAGAGGAAGAGGGCAACAAGTCACTCGAGGGTCTCAGAAAGTTTAGTTCCTTTTTCTGACCTGAATAGAGCAGGTGGTTACTGTGTCTGCTTCTCAAAAGGTGGAAGGTTCTGGAATTTGATGGCAGACAATATCTGCATTATCTTTCCAAGACTTCTGGAAAATCAGTTCATTTGGAAAACACATAAACTGAGTCTTTG
Source organism: Microcambeva ribeirae (assembly GCA_035222435.1). Classification (NCBI taxonomy): domain Eukaryota; kingdom Metazoa; phylum Chordata; class Actinopteri; order Siluriformes; family Trichomycteridae; genus Microcambeva; species Microcambeva ribeirae. The sequence goes on along the minus strand of JAYECN010499670.1, from coordinate 4,316 downwards.
GGTGTCACTTTAGCTCGTTTCAGATTCATGCTCGCTGTGACTGCGTTGTATTAGCACAATTTTAATTAAAGACAAACAAACAAAAACCTGAATCTCTGTTGTCTAGAGCCAGCAGATCCCCTGGTCCGTGTAGTGATTGCAGTGAGCAATGAAACTTGTTTGACCTCATCTGCTGCTTTAAGCAAAAGCAGCTTTTGCCTTTGCTGTATAAGTGCAGTTCTAGAAATTGTCCAGTTCTAGAAATCACAGAAAACTTGTCCAGATGCCCCTTTGGGGAAGCTCTTCCCTGGAGCTGTTGCGTGCCCTGCAGAGAGCTGATGGCAGACACCTCTCTCCACCCTGCAGGTATGGAGGCCATTATGTCGGAGTTCTTCAATGACACCACGACCGCGTTCTACATCATCCTTATTGTGTGGCTGGCTGACCAATATGATGCCATCTGTTGCCACACCAACACGAGTAAGAGACACTGGCTCAGGTAAGAGCTGGCAACGTGTATTTTGCTTGCAGCTTTATTCCATAATGGGAGGCTTCTTTAGACCCTTTCCAGCCCTCCCAAGGAGGAGGACTCCCACTCTTGTATGTCCTTGGGAGCTGCTGTCCATGTCACTGGGTTCAAAAACCCAATTGCTTCCACTCTGGGTCTTGTGCATGGTGCTCTGGAATCACTCCTGCCCTCTGTTTTGCTTTGTTGAAAACCTGTTCTGTTGGCAGAGGGTCTGCACTACCATGGGCAAAGTGTCACTAGTCTGAACAGAGTGATGAGTAGAAGAAAACTCGTGTTTGTCCCCTCCGTTGCTGCTTTCTGATATTTCTTGCTTTTCTCTGCAGGTTTTTCTATCTGTATCACTTTGCCTTTTACGCTTACCACTATCGATTCAATGGGCAGTACAGCAGCCTGGCTCTGGTCACCTCGTGGCTGTTCATCCAGGTGAGTAGCTGCCATTTCTGCTGCCCGCTGGTGGTGACAGCTGGACGGAGGCAGGTGGTGGAGGGTGAATTCTTGCAGCCTGGGTCCCCTGAGTGACTCCTTTCCCTCTGCTTTCTCTAGCACTCGATGATCTACTTCTTCCACCACTACGAGCTGCCAGCTATTCTGCAGCAGATCAGGATCCAAGAGATGCTGCTGCAGAACCAGCAGGTGGGCCAGGGGACTCAGACCACGCTCCAGGACAACCTCAACAACAACACTACAGCCGCGCCGGTGGACGCGGGGAGCCGCCGGCCCCGCCTGGCCGCCGGGCCCTCCGCGGAGAGCAGCAGCCCCGCGGCGCTCGCCCCTGGCGAGGCCTCCAGCGTCATCGCTGCTGCCACGGCTGCGTCCGTGGGGGCCGATCTGAACTGGGTCGCCGAGACCGCTGCCATTGTGACAGAAGCCTCGTTTCTGTCCGACCTGAGCTCTACCCTCTTGGAGCCAAACGTGGTGCATGAAGCCTTGGCCAACGGGCACCCTCAGGATGCTGCCGCTGCCTCTGGTTTGGTAGCCCGGATCAGGGTCAGCAGCGACCATCCAGAGACTGCTGTGGGCTCCATCACTATTGAAGTCACTTCAACATCTGTGGTTGCTGCAGCAGATGTTCCCCCTGTCACAGAGGACACGCCAGCTACACCCCTTGTCCCAGTGCAGCAGGATGGGGCCTCTGTCCCCAGCTCTTCCCTTCCTGAGCAGACTGAGGCTGTAGAAGGGCCAGCCAGCCAAGCAAAGCCTAGTGGCAAGAACTGCATTGCAGACAGCAGTGTGGCAGAGACCCCGCCAGCCTCTGTGCACAGCACTGCCCTGGACCATCGCGTGGGTCGTGCTCTAGGGGACCGGGGCGAGAGTAACCCTTGCCCAGCACCAACGGATAGCGCAGCAAGCTCCAGCCCCTGCTCGGAGCCAGACTTGAGGAGCCTGTCTTGAGTCCCGCTTCCCGGCAACTCTGGACTGCCAGGAAGGCGTTTGGGTTTTGTTTGTTATCATTTCTCACCTCACCATCATCCTTAACCCATGAATTCCTCTTAGTGGAGGCAGAGTAGCTGGGACAGAGAAGAGGCGCTGCAGTAAACTCCCCTGAGAAACAAAGACGTGCGCGTGTGTGTGACGGGGTGACGGTGGGGCGGCCGGCGCGGTGCCGGGAGCTGGGGCTACACCTCCCCTGTGCCCTGGCGTGGCCACCGCTGGGCCGCGGTGGCTGTCCTGGCAGAGCCGCCTTGTGACAAACCACGTCCGTGGGGGGGCAGAAGCTGCTGCGTCTGCATGAGGGGAGGGATCCCAGGCGTCCCCGGGAGAGCCGCAGAAAACTGGTGAATTTTCCCTCTCTTTTAGTGCAAGAGCAGCCTAAAGCCTTCCCGCCAGTGTTAGATCTACTCGCAGCGAAGCAGAGCGGGGCAGTTACCAGAGCAGAGCCGCGGTTCAGCCACATCTTTTCTACCCTTCAGCTTCATTAGTCAGTGGGTTTGGGGTTAGTGGGGGCTGTGCCTGAAGTCGGAGCTTCCTGGGCTGTGTTTGCCTGGGCCTGGGAGCCCTGCGGGGATTCCTGCTCTGCTCGGCCCTGGAGCAGTGTTGTCCCTTTTGCTGCTGGGGACGTCTGGTGGCTGCTCTTAAATATGTGCGACCAGCGTAAGCCACAGGCAAAAGGCCTCAAGTGCCACCTGTGAGGAACTGCTGTGCAGCTTCATTACCTTCATAGGCCCTTGGGAGGAGGAGGAGGAGGAGGAAGGCGGCAGCAGCTCTGTCTCTGTGCGACCCTGCTTTCGGCACCTGTTGCTGTGGGTGGCTCAGTTTGCATTTCAGTGCCTTGTCCCTTAACGGGGACATGTTGGCCATCCAAGATCTGCTCCATCCCTGAGGACTGCCCAGCTGTCCCTGAGGCTGAACGGGCGTGCGGGGCAGTGTAGCCAAGAACCAAAACGCTCAAACCGAGAAACTCCGACTGATTTTTCCGTTTTTCCCTCTTTCCTGGCAGAACAGGTGAAGGGCCTGAAATACATGGTGGAAAAGCGCAGAGGCGTGAGGGGGTGGCTTGGGGCCCTTAACCTGCATTTTGCAGAGGAGCCCCCCCTGATTTCGGCCTCTTCCTCACACAGCAGCATGCGCCCATCCGCAGGCCTTTCCCTGGGGAGGGGGGTGCAGATTCCCGTAGCTCCTGTGGGTATTGGAGTTTCCTTGTCCGTACCAAAGGGTGCAGAACCCTCCGTCTCGTCACTTCTTTGCATTTCTTGCCCAGGACCCGCCTTGTGTTGTTTTTAGGAGCCCCCGGGTGTTGCTCTGGGGGCTCCTGCAGCGCCCAGCACATCCCGCCTGCAGCTGGCATTCCTGGGAAGGGGCCGCGAGCGTGACCAGGTATCTGTGTGCGCAGGAGAGCAAGGAATAATCGTGGGCTTTTAAGAGGAGTTGGTGGGGGGGTGGGAAGGGAGACCGGGGGGAAATGAACCAAATCATTTGCCGAATGAAGAGTAGAGTTCATTCTATTTAATTAATGTACAAAATGTGTTTGTATATAATAATAAATATTATATCTAACAGCTGCTGTGGTGCTGCTCTGGGTTTCCTGCTAGGGCTTGTGCTGGGTTCCGGGGGGACGAGGATGCGGCTGGCGCCGGTCATGGCCTTCGGACACGGGCGCCTTGTGCAGCTCCGCGCTCGGGCTCCGCGTGCGGCTCCGGGCGCCCACCCTGTGGCTCCTGCTCCGTGTGCGGCCGCGGGAAGCTGGCCCTGGGCTCTCAGTCGCCCACGTTTGCACCGTGATGTCTCATTCCCTTTGCCGGCAGCGGGGAGCTGAGTCCGGTGTCCGGGCTGGGCCCTCCGGCAGCCCTCGCGGGCGGAACGGGCCGCCTTCGGAGTCGCCCGGAGCCGGGTTTGGGATAGAGGCGGCTCCTCCTGCTCCCGTGCAGCCCCCGGGGGCCGCTCGCATCCCGCCCGCTCCTGGGCACCCGCTCCGCGCTAATCGTCACCGTCCTGCGGCCGGGCCGGGCCAGCCTGGGCCTCCGCTTGCCTGGGGGGGGACAGAGAGAGAGAGAGACGTCACCTCCTCCCCCGAGCCTGGACGTTTAGCGGGGACAGCGGGAAGGGGCAAAACCAGCCATGTGGCCAAGCGCTGGCACCGCGGCAGCCCTGCCGGCTTTTCTTTGCCCCTCAACAAATGCGCTCACGCAGGGCGCAGCACCCCGGCCTCACGCAGCCCCCGCGGCGAAAAGAAAGAGCACTCGGCAAACCTCCCCCTTTGCTAAAAAAAATAACAAACAGCAACAGAAAACCAGTAATTCATGGGAATCCCAGCCGGTTCAGCTCCCGGTGCTGGGAGCTCTGCGGGGCCTTGCCCGGGGCCGGGGTCCCC
>JAYECN010499662.1:0-14753 GCA_035222435.1 Microcambeva ribeirae | reverse complement strand
CTTGTTGTCAACCAGGACTCCCAAATCCCTCTCTGCGGAGCTGCTTTCCAGCAGGTCAACCCCTAATCTGTCCTGGTCCCTGGGGTTATTCCTGCCCAGGTGCAGGACCCTGCACTTGTCCTTATTGAGCCTCATGAGGTAAGGCATCTCATAAATGCATCAGTTTCAGGGATTCTGAGGGGCTGCTTTTTTAAGCCCCCACATGCTTTTGGATGCATGAAGAAGAAAAAATGCATTCAGCCTGTGGAAGATAATTTGAATTGCCCCCGCTGCATATATTCAGTGAGATCTGCAGCCTCCCAGAGCTGTTCCGCTCCTCTTCATCCTCATAACGTGGGCTGATTGGAGATGCAGCCCTGCTAGTAAAATGAACCTGGCAGTAAAGCCTCTAATTAAGTGCAGAAGTGGAATGCAGATTTTTGCAATTAAACTATAGACACATGCTCAATACAGCGTGCAGTAATTGCTGGGAAGAGTAGGAAAACCCCGTGTTATGTAACACTCCCAACAAACCTACAGGAAAGAATTATTAATACAACACCCCTTAACAATACAGCCATTTGTCAAAATGCAGCTGAGGCCTCCAAGTTCTGTTGTCAAGTGCAACAAAGAAGAAAGCATGTATTCCTTAATGAAGATAATACCTATTTTAGTCTGAAGAAAAATCACCTGGAAATATGGTCACCTTGACGGGGGAGAACTGCGACTTTAACGCCAGCAGTCTAAACCGGCAGTCATTCCCCTGACAGCCCTGCGAGAATTGGGGAGATGATTCTGTAGCCGTAAGAGCAGCATCCAGAGACCTAATGAAAATATCAGACAGTGCAGTGTGGCGGGCCGAGGTCATAGCAGCCAGAAAATAAAGCCGATACCCGTTTCCCTCTGAATCGTACTTGTTTTTCCTTACTTTAATTCCTGACTTGTATCCTCCTGACCTGTTCACATTGCGGGTGTTTTCTGACTTTCCTCTTTTTGCTTTTACGCTCTTTTCCCGACAAAACTGAGGGGGTTGGCTTGGCTAAAGTGTCAATAGACACTTTTTTTGTCCTTTCTACCCGTGGTTTAATTTATCCTGAGTGCCCACATTTATTGTAAAAACAAAACGAAACACTATTATAAAAACGATCACAGCTAGCCAAAGAGACACCAGAAGATACTTTAAAGCCCTCATGCTGGCTGTGCTTAGCAAGACTTGCTATTCTGCTTACTTCTGCCTAGGGGAATTCGGTAGCATTTCTCCATGTCTTGCAAGTTGCCTTGAGGATATACCATCCGGTAAGGCTGCATGACTGATCAGTTCTGTCCTCCCATTCTCCCTTCCCAACTTAATCTTTTCAGCTGGATAAAACCAAAAAAAAAAAAAGCCTCCCATGGCAATAGATAGGTAGATAGATTACAGTCAATTACAAGAAACTACTATTGATCAAGGCTGCTTTAGAAGTATACGTGCATTCTGCAATCAAGCTTACAATATGGTTTGTCCTAGATTCAGCATCTATTTCAATAAAATAGGGAGAGAAGAAAATGCCACTCATTTTTAAATAAAAAACTTTCAAGCTATCCTTGCGGATTGCTTTGAGGATATAGCACAGATCAAAGCTGCTTTGAGAAATCATCTATTCTGCTTCAACTCTGATAGCACATTGTCCCTGCAAAAATTAAGGCAGTATAAGATATCAAAGCAGAAAGTATATTTTCAGTTTCGAAGCAGTGGTCTCAAACTGGTGTAGTCTGACAGAATAAAAACTTCTTCGGGTAGAAGATCTACAAGAGTGCAAGAGTGGCAGTGACCACCACCGTCACAGAGTCCAATACATTAACCCTTATGGGCACCATACAAGAAAGTGCTTCATAAATGAAACGAGCTCTGGCTTCATGTTAGCGATGACATCTGTGCTGATCAAAAGCCTTGGTCAGTACCTGATTCTCAAAAGTGACTGGAATCCATCGATGAGGAATAAATTAGGAATTAAGATTTGCATGAAACTTAATTCCTGTACTCATTAGGAGCTTTATTCTAACTTCCAGCCTAAGTATATTCACAGGTAATTTATTCTTTTCATCCTCGTGTTGACATTGTCTGTTAACTAATGTGCCTCTCTCTTTCCCTTTTGATGCCTATTCCTTAGGCACATAATCACATCTCCTTTCAGCCTTTTGCCAAGTTTAGCAAAGCAGATTTTTTGGCATTCCATTTGCATGGTAGCTCATCTTTCCTCTGAAAAACCTGGTATGCTTTTCTCTGTGCTCATTCCAGTCTGAGTGCATCTTTTTGGAATACAGGAATTACATGGTAATCTAATGAAAGTCTCACCAAGGTGCTCTACAGTTTCATTTGCTCTTTTCTCTGCTATCTGTCTGCTGTATCTTCTCAGTATTTAGTTCTTCTGTCATTCTATTTTCTCGGGTTTCCACTTCCTCCTATCATTTCTCATTTCCACATTTACTGCTTTTGGTTCTGCTTCTTTTCTTCACTGCTGCTTTTCTGTTAGAAGGCCAAAAAAAAAAAAAAAAAAAGGAAAAAAATATCAGGTCCCCTTTTCCAAACTTGACCATGCTGAAGAATAACTGGTCCGCAGGTAATAGGGTTTCTTTGGCTCTAAGCTTGAATGGAGCTGTCGGATTCAACCTATCAAGTCTCCAAGCGCAATTTCTTACTGTGCAGCTCCACTGCTGCTGTTCTTCTCCCTCAGCGTGAAGGGTTCCTGTGTGTTGTATATGTGGAGCATGATTTAGGGGGTGGGAGAAGCAGACTTTGCTACCTGTCACAAGTTGTTTCATGCCTTTAAGTTGTAATTTACCAAGGGTGTCAGTCCAGATAATACAGGAGTAATTTGTCTTCCATCCGTTTCAGATAGAGCTTCTGTCCTGGTGGATTTTGTTTGTTTGATTTTAAGGTTTGCTGTGTTAACACATAAAGAGTTTTCTTCTTTTAACTGGAAGTTCAGTTACTTCTCATTAAACTCAGTTCTTTTTATAAAGCAGATACCTTTTCTTACATGCTATGGCTCTTGCTTAAAGTTTAGGTAAAGTCAAGATCATGGCAATGAAAAGGATGAAGGAAGTTTGAGGGGAAGATGAAACCTTCCTATCATCCTAGGGCACAAAGGTAGCTGGTATCACATGTCACACCACAATAAGACCACATCTATTTTTTGCAAGGATATTTAGTAATAAATAAAATCATGTGGGATCCTTAAGGGGATGGCAAGTGGAAAAGCTAATGTGAAAGTTGAGACTTTAATAACCTTGACAGTGTCCCTTTAAATTACATGTGTGAAAACCAATGAAGCTAAAGTGCTCTGTGGTTATGCATATATTTGTAACAAATGGTTGCACAAATATTTGGCTCATAATGATGAACTAAGTGGTATGACATTTGCCTGGGAAAATTAATTACTTTAACATGTGCTGTACAAAATACGAGATAATCATGTAATGTATGTGTATACTGTAGAATGTTTCTGAATGACTAAGTTATTACCAAAGGAAATTTGTAAGAAATAAACAAGGAATCCTCATAGATGCTGTAAATGTCATGTTGTGCTCAAGGGCCTTTTGAAACTGAATAATTTTCATGTGGATGATTAGGATGGGATCATGCAGGGAAAAATCAAGTTAGAATGAGTTCATTTTTGTATTTACATGCAATTTTATTGATATTAAATGTAGCTCTTATGTTTGTTTCAAACATAGGATTTCTTCACAATGGAAATGACAAGATCAAATCAGGCTAAACTTAGTGATGCAGTAAGCCCAAATTTTCAACTATCTAAAATGAAGAAGAGCTGCCTCTTAAAGAAATAGGGAATTCAGCAGTCTTGAGAGTCAAGTTATAGCTGCTAGTTTGGACAAAATGTTTTTGCTTAATTAATATATCTTCATATTTTGGAGGAATGAGGCCTTCTACCTTAATCACCTTGCCTGTGGAAAGGCACTTCTCCACGTGGTTCTCGCTTCTCACACGCAGAGAAGGTTCAGCAACGACCACAGCTTTGTCCCCCCCTGCCATTAGGATGCACTGCAGAGGCTACATGAGATTACACACGTAGGGGAGCAATGGCAAGCAGTCGAGCTGTGAACTGTAGAAATGTGAGCTGCCAAGGGAAAAACAGATTTATACTTTTATTTTCAGGCACAGAATGTAGAAGGAGACAGACCTGATCTCTAATTAGTAGCAGAAAATAAAACAGTAAAAAAAAAAAAAAGTTATATAAAAAGAAATCTATTACATTCATCTTCTTTCCCCTGACTAAAAAACTCAGGTAAAGGTTTTTTTGTTTGTTTTGAGCAGGTAGCTGGTGGACTGTGATGGTCTTTAATTCTCCAGATGCATATGAGGAAAGTCATAAACCAGGGCACAGCCTGCTCAGCAAAGGCACCACCAGCATTTTGTCACACAGAAGGCCAGAAAGCAGCTTCCAAGGGGGCATTTCTGGAGTCACTTCCAACCGCTAGAGAGGAACAGACAGAGAATGTGAAGGTGGAGGACAATGTGGGTAAGAGAACTGTAGCATTCGTAAGCATCAGGAAACAAAGGACAGAGAGCACAAACCTGAAGGCTTTAAAGACAGCAGACAATGAATGCACAGCGTATTGGCAGGTGGGCTCTCCTGGGAATCAAATCTATGGAAGAAAAGAGCTCCAGCAAGAGTTGATGATTCATAAAAAAATGACACTGGGAGCAGAATCACAAAATTAACTCAGTGTGTAAAATGGGTGAGATAGGCGGTAAGAGATAGCTGTGAAGTCACAAGCTCTTCAATGATCTCAAGTGCAAGAAGGGAGAGTGCAGCACACAGAAACTGTCAAATACCTAAAAATGAATGTTCAAGAAAAAACTTAGCATGAAAATACAGAGACAAAACCAGAAAAAATAAGGCACAAAGCAGAATACTTCTCTTATTCTTTGCTTGTACTAATAAGGCCTTTTAGGGACATTAGTATGAAAATTGGAAACAAAGGGAAGAGTTTCTCCATGGGTAGAAAAATTGTATAAGGATGCAGAGCAGCTCAGAGAGCCTAGTGCCTTTTTGAAGAAGAACAGAAGAGGACAAACCTAGTGCCGGTTGAAAGTGGTGGCAGGAAGTTGTGGAGCCAGGGAATTAGAAGTAATTGCCATCTCCTTAATTCCTGAGGAAAGATTAAAACAAATAATCGGACTATTTATAATTCTCTTAAATTTAAAAAATGAGATGCAGGTATAAGAGAAACAGTATGGGCCATGCCCAGGGAAACTGCATGTGTGCGGCTGAGCGGGATGGCAGAAAAAGATGTGGAGAAGGAAAAGACCCCAAAGGGCTTATGGATAAGAGCGGGTCAACTTTCCCGGTGCTGGCAGTGGTTCCCTCTGCTTCCTCACCCTGGATGCTTGGGGTGATGCCTGGAGGGAGCCTCAACGTTGGCAACAGCAGCGCGTGGTCAAAGATCTCCCCAGAGCTGTCGACTTTATTTTCCTACATCTTTTGCCGATTTCTGATATGAGCCTTTCAAAGCAGGCCGGCTTCCTGCAGCGCTGGCTCTGCGGTGATGGTCAGGCGTTACCTGCAGCACCGCGCGCAGCGCTCGGCGCGCTCTTGGCAGAGGCCTGTGGCCGGGCAGGGGGAAGAGCGGCTGATGGAGAAGAGCCAGATCATTGTTGAAGCCCAGCAAGCATGGGAGTCATCAGAACAGGGAGGGAGGAGAGGCTCCAGCACCTAGAAATACTCCTGGGGCGTTTGGAAGTTTCAGGAAGAGTGTCCTCAGCTGCCCTCTCTGGTCACATACCCTCCCTCGTCTCAGCTGGCCACTGCTGCCAAACTGCCTGTGTCCTTGGCCTCCTAAAGAGGACTCTCTTCCCCTGCTCTGTCTGCAAGGCCCTGCCAAAACCACTAGTGAGGAAAGGCTGCAGGGACAGGGCTTGCTCAGGAAAGGTAACATAAGGCATGGTAATGGTCTCCAGATACAGACAACAGTGTTGGAAAGAGTAAGAACATATTTTTTTTCCCTAGTGGTGATGCATTTACCCTGTAAAGGTGCTCTAGAAGAGAGGGCCCGGAGTGTCACAGCCCTGCAGCCCCGCAGAGCATCTCCCTCTTCCAGCCCGTGGGAGCAGGCCGGATGCACTCCCGCTGGCCGTGTGTTAGGCTAGGTGCGACCTGCCCCGGCGTCAGTGCGGTGGTGTAAATGAGTTTGTGGCGTCTCTGTCAGCCCTGTGTCTCACCCCAGGTGTTACGTGTTTATCTGCAGTAACAGCCGGGCAGGAAGCCCTGGGGAAATGTAGTGGAATTGGGCGGCATTCGCTGCTGCAGATCCAACTCCCCGTTAGCTCCAAGGTGCGTGTTCAGGCTTGTCCCCGGGGGCTGCTTGTCTTGTGCACAGCCAGCAACTGTGCCCATGCCTCGAAACTGCGCAGGACACCACAGGCTGATGCAGCTCCCGGGGTGGTTTGTCTGCAGAGGAAGCTGCACCAGGCGCCTCAGGCAGAAATGCAAAGCCTGATTAGTGGTTCACCAGCGAGTAAACTGCTCACTGCTGGAAGAAGTGCAAACGCTGTGTTCACTGCTGCTTGCCGGCCTTTCTCAGCCGGGGCAGTGGATACAGCAGGAGACCTGCTGGACTCCTTTTTGTGGAGCTCCGGGCTTCTCTGTCTAGCCCAAAGGTCTCCGGAGCCAAGCAGCTCTATAAAAACGCCCTTTGCTCTGAACACACTTTCACCCCTTGATGAAGGGATCTCTATCAGGTTTCTAGCAAAATTCTGTTTTCAGGGGAATGCCACCTCACAGATATCCCTGTCCTGGATGTTTCTTAAGATAAAACAAGAATGCAGCAGCCGAGGCAAAAAGGGTCTGCGTTGGCTTATGTCGCTCAGGTAGGATGATGGATTGGCATCTCCACGCCAGAGATCCCAACCATAACCCCCCTTCACATCCCATCCATTAACATTCCTTACCCCTAGCACGGGGCTCATAACTTGCAAGAGAAGAGGATGATTTCTCTGTAGGCTTTACAACCAGGGAAGTAAGCGCTCCATGTTCTTGTTCCCCGGGTAGAGATCAAGGTTCCTACGTTGTCTTCTGCAGCTGTAATGTCTGGGGAAGACTGAGCCTTAAACTACGTCCATAGGTTTTTTTTTTTTTTTTTTTTCCTAAATTACTCCTCTGTCAGTTTGACAGAATTAATAAATTTTGCCTTGGATCACAATCAGATTCCTTGAAATCGTTAGCAGTTCTGTTAAGTGTTAAACATGCAGCTGTATTAGATAAGTAAAATTAATTTGTCTGAAAATAAGAAACAAAACTCAGTATAATCAGATTAATTTAATGAACAGCAGCAATACCCTTTGAAACAAAATGATGCAGTATTGGCTGCCTTTGCAATTCCTGCTGGGAAGAAAAAAATACGTACCTGAGATTATCATCAGAGTATTACTGAGAGGTTTTTTTTCTGTTGCATAATTTTTTAAGAACGAGGCTTATTTACTTGTCAATCGAAAATTAAACCAGTGAGACTCAATTAATGCAAGGCACCATTCCCTTTGAGTATAAACATGATTCACAATCAGCGCATAAAGAAGACGAGCTTTTGCTTAGTTTAGCTACATGCCCTGCTTAGTTCTCAAAGGGACCCATCAAACTGAAATGAGTTTAAAAAATCATTCTAAATAAATTCGGGAACTAATGGATCCTGGGATCTCTCTTCTAATTTATATAATTTTACAATTACATTTTTCATTTTTGTCAAGTTTCTTTCTTAAGTCAGAACACGAAGGTGAGGGTATTTTTTTAACTAATGGTAATCACAGCTTCACAGCCTGTACATCAAGCGCCCTGTCACACTTAGCATGACGTCAGTCGCTCACAACCAAACAGGCCGCACTCTGTTGGACTTGGGTTGATACAGGTTTGTGCAGGGCTAAGTTGCCAGCAAGAGCTGCGTAGAGAAACTGTCTTGCAGATGATGTCTTATCATATGAAAGCAAGGCACTGGGAAAGGGAAGGGGTGTCCAAATGAAACCATTTAGTTTGTCATCCGTGATCGTCTGCGGGGCTGTGATTCCTGAAAGCGCTACCAGCTGAGAGACTCCTTGGGGTGCAACACTGGCATTATTTGCTGCAGATTATTTGCAGTAGGTTCGAGAAACAGCGACAATACTCAGCAGGGGGGAAATAAAAAAGATCCCTTCAAAATAAACATTTCAGTCACAGCAGCTTTGCACTTTGGTACAAGACAGGGGACAGTTGCTTGTTCTTCGACGCAAGATGTGCAGCAGTGAGGATGAGACTCCCAGCCACGCTGGATCTCTCAGGGCTGTGATTTGCTTGTCTAAACATGGGCACCCAGTCCCATGGGAAATAAATATCCTACAGTGTACAGATCATCCACACAAGGAGGCAGAGATGGCGCAAGACCGTAGAGGGTCCCATACGGACAGCTTGGATATCCTGAGGCATCCCAAAGGCGCTGGACCCCTGTGTTCAGCCACATGAGTCCTGTCCACCCTGGTACCCCACTGGAAAATTAGATGGCACCCAGATCTGCAAAGTCCTGGACAAATAATTGCACGCAGGCCGTGGCCGATATGACATTTCACCACAGAGGTCCACCAGATGAAAACTTAATATGCTTAAGACGGCGGAGTGCCTGGAACAGCACGAGGCTACCAGGAAAGCTTCTTGCTGCAGGGTCACAGGTGACAGGAATTCATAACTGGAAGAGACACCCTTACAGCCCCATGCGCTCAGGTAGGGCTGAGTATTTCTGAACTATCAGTGCTAGGTATTTGCTTAATCTTCCCTTTGAAAGGTTGAAAAAAAAAGCATCCTGATGGAACCTCTTCCAGTGCTGCACGACTCCTGTCATTAGGAATTTTTCTGTATTGCCTAGCCTAAATCTTCTTTACTTCACTTTAAGCTGATTTCTTCTTGCCCTTCCTTTGGTGGACATGATGAGCAGTTGATCATAATCCTCTTTATAACAACCTTGTACATACTGGAAAACTAGGAGAGAGCTTTTCTGCAAACCTGGTTATGGGCTTAGAATAACTCTTCCAAATTATTTCCCTTTGGTTCCAGTTGGCCACAAAATAGCCAGTTTTCATAAAAGAAAGAGACAGGAAAGATCATTTGATAACCATCTCCATCCCTCTGCTAACGTGAGTTTTAGTCCTCTGAGAGGCGACCTGTCAGACACTAAACTGATACTCTATTTATCAGTGCCATGTGTAATCTGTAAATCCTTACAGCGAGATAAAGGTCTGCAATTTTGTTCTGACAAAAATGTTTGGAGAATTGAACTGACTGGTGCCTCTGATCTGTTATTGAACTTGCAGTGGCCTATATGACTAGTTGCTGAGCCAAGGAAAGCTATATTAGGTAATCTGGATATTAATGCTATAGACTTCCCACGTCTTACAAAGCTGGAGATTAAGAAAGGCAATGCAGATGACCAAGAAAATCAAAACAGACTGAATTGAGAAGCCACAGAGGGGCATTTTCCCAGCCATAGAGACACAACTAGTGTTGCCACATTAGTTATGTGCGTTTGGCTCCTTGCACCTGCTTATGTGCAGACTCGGAATGTGCACATGCAGGTACAGGGTGCCTGTCTTCCTCTCTTTAGCAAGAAAGCTCTTGCACGAAATGTAGTTTGCCATTTCTGAAAAATGAAAGCTGTTTGTCTTGGAACAGAGACCCATCTTAAACCCAGAATAAGTTCACAATATTACCACTCATCTTTGAGAAACGCTGACAGCTTTTAAAAGCAACGCGAGCAACTGCGGATTGTTAGTGGTACCATTATAGTAATCTAAATTGTTATAATAATCTCAATAACCTGAATTAGAACGGTGGCGTTAAAAATCCACCGTTCTTGCGGATTTAGATTATTGAGCGAGGGGGATCTTGAGTGTCACTGCTAGTTATCTTGAAGAAGATCAGTTTGAGAAGGAAGCAAGGAGCAAACGAGAGCGAGTGTCTGCCGGCTGCGACAGCTCCCCAGACTGTCTTTATCTTTTCCTACCTTCTCCGGGGACACGATCGCCTGCTCTCACAGCAGGGCTGAGGAGCTCTAGCTACAGCTCTGTAGCCACAACCGGCGGCATTTTCAGCCAGACAAAAGGGTGGTGGGTGCCAGCAGCTGCCTCACAGCAAAGCCTGAAAGAGCTCAGGGAAGAGGCTGAGCGGGTCTGAAAGAAAGTCAGTATCAAAACTAACACGGGTTGCGCAGCGAAGACATCGCTCCTAGACCTTTGTAGAACGGCTTGTGCTCAGGCTTCTCGCCGACGGTACAAGTTTTGCCTGCTTGGTAGTTCCTCAGGGAGCAGTGCGCATCCCTGACATGCCCTAAGGAATGAAACACGCTTTGGCAGCCTGAGCCGTCTTTCCCCAAATAGCCTGTGTAAGGCGGGCAGCCCCGAGCTGGGGGCTGCTCTACCCGCTGTCGTTGCCGCCTGCCCCGGGGCGCCGGCTGCCTGCGCCGCCAGGATCCAGCCGTGCGCCGGCGCGGCCGGCGGCCTCACCGCCTGCTGAGGACGGGCCGCGAGGAGCCCGCGCGGGGACGACACAGGTAAAGTTACAGGCGGGGAAACACTGCTCAGATGGGCTCGCTACAGCTCAAGGATTCGAGAGGGAAAACACCAGCGGGGAAAGGCACTGAATTCTACATCCCGAAAAAGGAAGCCCGCGAGGCTGCCTGGGGGCTGCTCAGGAGCTACGGGGTGGCAGGAGCGAGCGACTGGTGTGGTCTCTGTCGTGGGGGCTGGCGGCAGAGGCAGCTCAGCGGCACCGAGGCGCCTTCCCCGGCGCTGCCGGGCCCCTTCCCAGCCTGAGCGCCGCCGGCCTGGCCAGCAAAGGCTCCTCAGGCGCCTGCTCGGCGGCAGCAGGAAGGCGACTGCTTAACCTAGTCCCTTGCTGAATCCCGGCTGTGCTGTGCACGTGAGAGGCAAGAGCAGTTGCTCTATGCTTTCAGGCTGTATAGATCACTCTTGCAGACCTTCTGTACCTGGCTGAAGGTGCCCAACCAACGTGACCCAAGAGAGGGGTTGCAATAGGACTGCCCCACGCGTGGGGCTCCAGGGTGTGTGCCCGGCTGGAAGGGTGGCCGAGGAGGCCCCGCTAAGAGCAGGGCGGTCGCTGCAGTGAACACTGCAGCAAGGCCAACAGCAGCTTCGCGCTGTGGCTGCTGTGATTCCTCCCACTGCACAGCAATCCTGGCTTTTTGAAATGCTGGGTATCCCTTAACCTACAGGCGTGTGAGCCTGCACTGAGTAGAGGGTTAGAGTGAACCACCTGCAGAATCCCTTCGAGCCTCAGCCCTCCTCTCTTACGGAGGTAGGCATGGTGTTGTAGCAGTGCCAGGGTATACGGCTACACAGTGTCTGCACAGGGCAGCTTGGAAAAGTGTCCGTCAGCCCTGGCACGGTGAAGGGAAGCAGGGACGCGCGTGGGTCCTGCTCGCTGGACGCACGGTGCGAAACCTGGACACCTGCTGTCTGCTTGGCAACAGCCGACACGCAGCGGCTCGGCGCCAGGTGCTCCGGCCCGCGGCTTCCCGCTTCCAGGCGGGCCGGCCGTGCCTTTGCTGTCGCTGCGCCCTGGCGCCTGCACTCGGCGTCCGCGGGGCGGCTCCCGCGCAGAGGAGACGCCGGCACCGAGACCCCGGCAGCGCCGCGGAAGGCCGAGGAGACGGCAGCTCTGCCGAGGGCTGGAGCAGGGTCGGCCCCGAGGGCTCAGCGCTGCCCCAGAGGTGGGGGGCAAGGGGGGCCCCTCCGTGTGTCTGGGCAAGGTCGGCTCTGGCGGCTCTTTCCGTCTGCTCCCTCCTTCGGCGTGCCCGGCAGCGGCTGCGCTGCTGCGGGACAGGGGGTCCCGCGCGGCTGCCCCGCACGGGCTACGTCGTTGGACCGCGCAAGAACCGCACGTGGCTGACGAGAGTCAGGCCCGTCACCTCTGCTGGGGTGACTTTGGCTTTTTAGGAGTTGGGTCCGCACAAGCCCTGGAGCAGGAACCCCTCATGTAGGTACCCGGTAAAGCGTAGGGGTCACTATGGATGCGGGCGTTCCTAAACAACAGCTTGGTGCCCCTGAGAGCTCCCCTGCCTTTCCCAGTGGTGTCAATTGTCCTAATGCTACATCTGTGCCCTGCCCAAACTCCCATTTCGCTCATTTTCAGCCCAGCCCGGCTACAGCAATGCTGCAGGAGCTGGGTGCTGCAGGAGCACAGCGAGCTCTCCACTGGGCTGGCGTCTTCTCGCACATGATTCTTCCTCCCAGATAGAGTTGGACTGATTTATTCAACCATGCAGTGCAGAGGAAACTGGCTGCTCCTCTTAAGAGCTTCAGATTTTTCTAGCTGTCTCCTTATCTTTCTCTTTTTGTTTTTTTCTCCAGCAGAGATCCTCACAGATCTGCCTCAGAGAGGTACCAAAACCAGGTCTTGGAGAAGGTAAACAAAACTCTGCCCACAGCTTGTGACTTTCTTCCCACCTGGTCCCACCCTTAAGTCCCTATCCATTGCTGGATATGTGGATCCTGGAGCTCCTGGAGATCACTTGCCAGGGCCCCAGATGCAGCCCCTGGCCCAGGGGCACAGCCTGACCTTGATACAGATGCGGTGGGAGCAGCAGCTATGGGCAGTCTCATTTGAGAGCTGCAGTGTCCTGGCACTTACTTCTGAAAAATGCTGCGTATTTGCTATTGTTATAATGATGCTTAGCTGTCAACTGGAGGCATGTGAGAAATGTTCTTCCTATAGTACCCAGGAAAAAATGAGCTTTCTTTGGTTAAAATGAAGTTCTTCGAGTGCTAAAACAGGACAAACCAAAGAAGAGAAGCAAGCTTGGAAATGTGGCAAAACAAATTGCAGTTGTGCCTATTTTGTCAAAATACTCACCGTCTTCACGAGCAACAGCTAACCAAGATGTGTTTCCTGCCCTCGGACGCAAACCTTTTCCCCTGACTAGCTGACAGGAGCACAGTAACACGCTGGGTAACAAAGCGCAAAAACTGTCAGGAATTTTCATTTCAAAATGGGAAAAAACTCCAAACTACCGCACAGGAGAGAGCCCTGCCATTTCATCCAGGCCTCTGCCAGCAGCTTGGCCACCTCTTCAAAACATGCAGCTTCCTATTTCTCACAGCTTAGCTTTGTAAGGTAGCAGGGCTCCTGTGATCACGCTCTGCGTCTGCCAGGCTCCCTCCAAGAACCTGTGACCCAAATCAACGAGGTTGCACAGAATCGGGTCGGAGCCGAGAAGTTCATAGAAGCTGCAGGAAAATAAGTAGGGTAGAGGACAGAGAGCTCCTTAATGCCCCACATAGGGAAGGAAATGAGTGTGACAGTGAAGGCAAGGATACAGGTAAATGGAATATACTCCCCTGGGCAACATAGTATTTAACCAGCCTGCGATAGCAAAAGGAGAAGTTTGCTCATTATTTTCATTTACCACTTCATCTGTGAGATGAACCCTTATTAGACACCAGACAACCCAAGAAGGACTGCAATGTTTTGAATACCTTAACGGTGGGAAAATCTTCACGCGAAGCTCAGAGAGAAACAGAAAGGTCACGCAGGTGAGCGGCTCCCTCCCGCGCAGAGTCTCCAGCGCCTGCGTGGGGCTCTCGGGTTGCGGGAGCAACTAGACCTTGCTCAGGCGGGCACCTGGAGCTCTGCCAGGCCACTGCTGTGGGGCAGGGAGAAGGTGGCTGGGCCCGCTCAGAGCTCTGGCTTTGCCCAGAGCTTGGACATCTCCCCCCTTCCTGTGAGCACGGCCTTCTCCAGGAGACTTCCTTCAAGCGGCCAGATGACCGCGGAGCGAAAACCCTGTAATACGCTGGGGGCAGAGGGGAAGAGAGGCAGGAACATCTGGAAAACTGAGGCCGCGCAAAGATGAGTCACAGAGGCCGTATTCACATTTTTATTGGAGTAGCTCCGGTCCCTGGGGACTTGTTGTCTTGGGGTGAAGAGTTGACAAGTTGAGAAAAGCAGAAATGGAAAACAGCATATGACAGAATAAACAAGTTAGCAGAGTGCCTACTAACCCATCTCAAGCGCTTGGATATCCCCTTAAGCAATAAAAGAGCAGCCTTAGTGCTGGATAGTTCTTAAATTGTCTAACACCACATATTGCTTTAAATTACACCAGTTTTGGTTAAGAATAGTGTGGACATAGTTATGCAGTGTAACTTATTCAAGCTTATCCATGTGTAGTGCAGTTTTTGCTATGTGAGAAGAGAAATACTGCGTGCTGCTGTAATTTTCCTTTGTGTTAATATAACCGTAATCACATGGGGATCTATATCAGTTAAACTAATTCATTAAAAAGTCATATTCCTGTCTAAAATAGATTCATCAATAAAAAGATGTGTAGAACAGGCCTGGAAAGTTGTGTAAAGGTATAACATCCAGAGAACTATATATATTTTTATCCATTGTTACTGAACCTGTGGATGATACTGTAAATAGGTCCTTTTAGGTTCACAGAGCTTTGTGGAAGGTTAACAGTTATTTTCTCTACTAAATATATTAACATAAGAGAAAAACACTTGTGAAACTGCAGAAACATTAGAAACCTCTTGGAAAGGTAAATCATGAGTGTAACATTGCCAGGACCACTACTCATATTGACAAGAAAGGACTTACCTTGATAAATCTTATTACAGAATCACAGATTGGTTGAGGTTGGAAGGGACCTCTGGAGATGATCCAGTCCAACCCCCCTGCTCCAGCAGGGACACCCAGAGCACGGGGCACAGGGTGGCAGCCAGGCGGGTTGGGAAG
>JAYECN010499653.1:0-14754 GCA_035222435.1 Microcambeva ribeirae | reverse complement strand
CTAAGCGCGGGGTCCTGTCGGCGCCCGAGGGCCCTGCGCGGCGCCGCGCGCTAAAGCGGGCGCTGCGCATGCGCGACCCCTTTCTCTTCCGGCGCTCGCCATGGCGGACAAGGAGTGAGTAGCGAACCCGCCGCGCCGCCATCCGACGCCATCGGCGCCCGCCGCGCGGCCACGGGGCGCCTTGTCCGTCCCCAGCAGCGCCTGGCGAGCGGGGCGGGCGGCTGGGGCTGGGCCGGGCGTGGCGGGAGGGAGGGACGGAGGGAGCGAGCCGCGTACGGGCCGCCGGGTCCGGGGTCGAGGGGAGCTCTGGGCCTGCGGCCTGCCGCAGCCGGGAGGCCGCGGGGCTGGCGCTCCCCGGGCTGCCCACGCGGCTCGGCGCTGGCGTGCGGAGTGGCGGCGGCCGGGCGGCCCTGCGTGCGCGCTTTGCGCAACGTTGTTAGGTTAAGCGCGTGTTTTGTGGGAGCAATCCGGGGTGCTGCTAACCCGGCCCTCCCCTTAAAGCTGCTATTGAAATCTGTGATTGTTAATACGGAAAGGACTTGCTGGCGGCAGAATTTCTGTCGTTATGAACTAGAAGGTATAAAGGTAAGTTCTTTGGTCTCAAATTATGCCAAACTGCACAGATGGTATGTTCCGTTAAGAATTTATAAGTTCTTTGAAAGTGTCCAGAAATTGTGCTGTAGTGCGTGGTGCTGGTGCGCAGTGCAGAAGTCGGTCAGGTGCTCCCACTTTATGCAGAAGATGCTCTGTGGAGGCTGCGTTAAGGTTTCGAGTAACTGACAACAGAGTATGTGGAAGGTGCAGTAAGGAGCTGGGGCAGGGCAACAAGGCTCGTGTTAGCCTAGTATTCAGGATTTATGTGTGTTGGTGTTTATCGTGTGCTACCTCTGAACTATGTGGGTTTTGAAGAATCTCTGTCTTGTAATTTAGAGCAAAGAAGGTGCCGTCTGTTCCAGAAACCCTCCTGAAGAAGCGCCAGGCTTATGCAGCCATAAAGGCCAAACGTCTGAAGAGGTTGTTGGCTCAAAAGAAGGTGAATCTCTTACAGTTTTTTGTATGAATTGATTATTTCTTCTGCGGGCAGGTTAGTGGAACGTGACTGCCTCTGATATAAAGCATTAGAGAAGTATTTTGGGTCTGGCAAGTTGATGTTTTCTTAGCATTTTGGTGTGAAACATTTAGCAGGTGGGAGGAAAAAAGTGTGTAGTGAGCTGATTGTGGGCGGAATGAATGACAAGTGTACACTTGTCTAAGTTTAAAGTGTATTACCTGCAAGATTGTGTGAGGGTAAACGTGGTGTATAAAGATAACCGTGTTCGGTGTATAAAAGGAAATGCTACAGTATTTGAGGTTACCTGTGTTGTGTTGAAAGTCCCTGTGAAATCTCAAGTGACTTCCAACTGTTTCAGCTTCGTAAGGCACAAAGGAAGCTCATCTATGCGAGAGCCAAAGCTTACCACAAGGAGTACAGGCACATGTACAGGCAGGAGATCCGCATGGCCAGGATGGCCCGAAAAGCTGGGAATTACTACGTACCAGCTGAACCAAAGCTGGCCTTTGTGATCAGGATAAGAGGGTAAGATTTAATACATCTGGGAACACTTTTCAATATAAAAACAGTGGAGATGCTGTTGCTATTATCCTTCTGTTTTGAGTACTTGCAGAGATAGATGAATCTGAGCTTTCCACTAGTAGCTTGGAAGGTTTTGGGGAATAATGTCAAATATTGACTAGAGAATAACTTCATAAAGTCTAAACTTATGATGCTGTCCATGTGTTTCTCCCTTAGGAAAACTGGTAAAAAGAGCAAGTTTGCAAAAGTGTGAGGCAATTGTTTGGCTTCACATTAAGCTTGATAAAATTATATGCTAGTTCACAGTAGCATTAAATTTTTCTCAAGTGCTCAGTTGAATGTATTCTAGGAAAGCTTTCCAGCAAATTCAGGAAGGACAAGATTGGAAGAAATACATTTGGGAGAACACAAGAATAGTTAGTTCAAAAAAAAAAAAATTGTTTCAGTGTATTTGTTATTTAAGTTCTTTCCATGAAGTTAGATCAGCCATAAGCTTCCAGCTGAAATATATGGAGATAGCAAATAGTAACTTGCTGACAACATCTGCTTATTGTACTTGATAGGATGGTGATGCATGTAAGATGGGAACAAATGCTATTGCTTTTCTTAATCTGCTTTTGCTTTGATGATATGAGTATTTTCTGGGCCGTAGACATTTAAATGAGACTTCTCTGCTTTCTAGCACCAACGGTGTTAGCCCCAAGGTCCGTAAGGTGTTGCAGCTTCTTCGCCTGCGTCAGATTTTTAACGGGACGTTCGTGAAACTCAACAAAGCTTCCATCAACATGTTGCGGATTGTGGAACCCTACATTGCCTGGGGGTGAGTAAAGGGGTCAGTTTGGGGATGTCAGCTTGGAATGTAAGCTGCAGGGTTAGTAATTCCTGTTTTCACCTGGCTCTTGTTTCAGTTATCCCAACTTGAAGTCTGTGCATGAGCTGATCTACAAGCGTGGTTATGGCAAGATCAACAAGCAGCGCATCGCTCTGACGGATAATTCCCTGATTCAGAAGCGCCTTGGTAAATACCACCTCATTTCAAAAAAAAAAAAAAAAAAAAGTGTAGATTCCAGACAAGTGCATTTTAAGTCTTTTTTTTATTATTTGTAGTTTTTAACATGAAACTATGGTATTTAATACATATTTCAGTTATGAGCAGGTACTGCAGTGGGAATCTCATCATTAGCAGCCTTGAAGTTTCTTATTTAGATACTGCTTGCATCTTATATCTTAATGCTCTGCTGAACTGACTTTTAGATTCCTATCAGGACAACTAGCCAGTGGGGGGGAAAAAAAAAGCTAAAATAAAATTACACACACATGCGCTTGCATATACGCACTGTTTTAGGGAGGCTGCTTCTTTTCCAGCTATGTTGGAAAGAAAGCAGTGAAACTGTTTGGTGCTTTTCCAGTGCAGTAGGTGGTCAGATTCTGACAGTACCAGCACAGGACTGGCAGGTCTGTATCTGAATCACCTGCCTTCACAAAACGGTTCACTCACGTGACAGACATGTCATGAAAGACTGTAGAAAGGCCTTAGCCCAAAAGATTTTTGGATTATTCAGTAGCATAAATATTTAACTGAATTTCACTGAGCTCCCTATAGCTAGCATTCAGGTGTATTAATTTTGTTTTTATTCAAAGAACACAACATATTTTCCACAGACTTTGTTTGGTATTTGATGTGATTGTCCAGTTTCAGCAGTTGGACCTGATGCTCTTTGCCAAATGTAACAGGGAAATAATACTGAATTAACTAGAGCTAATTTATTTTAATCGGAAGAGTGTGTCAAGTGTCTTGACAAAGTAGCTGCTTTCAGACTTGCTCAGGTTTATCAAGTTGAATCAAAATTATGTTGACCATAACTTCATAGTTTTTAGCTTGTGTTTTAGCTAGCTATTTTGAAAATAACTTTCCTGATATTTTTAGGAAAGCATGGCATCATCTGCATGGAAGATGTCATCCATGAAATCTACACTGTTGGCAAGAAGTTCAAAGTTGTGAACAACTTCCTATGGCCCTTCAAGTTATCCTCTCCTCGGGGTGGAATGAAGAAGAAAACCATCCACTTTGTAGAAGGTGGAGATGCTGGTAACAGGGAAGATCAGATAAACAGACTCATAAGGAGAATGAACTAAAGGTAAAAATATTACCAAAAATTAATATAAATATCTGCTGTTCCATCCTTGCTGTATGGACTGCTGTCTTTATTGGGTAAAGATTCTAATTTAATATGTCGGCATTCATACTTGGACAGTCCCTTTTGCGTAAAGCTATTTGGAAACTACAGTGTTCTGATTTTATTTTAGATCCTATTAAAGCTTAACTCTCTGGAAAGAAATCAAGTCTTGATTATGGTTGATTGTTTGTAGTCTTTTAGTGCTGGGGAATGTTGATGTTGGTGAAAGTTGCAGTCCCAGATAGTGAACTCTTAATACAGTCTTAAGACTTTCGTGGCTATGAGTGCAGTGTTTCTTTATGTCTGACTAATGCAAAAAGTGCTTTTGTAGGACTGAGAGACTAAATTCTCAGCTTACAACATTTTAGTAGTCTATTTTTTTTTTTTTCAAATACTCTAGCTTCATTCAAAACTACTTAATTCTAAACTTTCTTGATAACGCAACTAAGACTGCCTCTTTGAAAGACTAATTCGTGCCTTTGTTCCGGGCTGTTTTTGGAATGGGAATATTTCTTTCCTGTTTCTTGACACTTGCAGCAGTTTGGCATTGACAGCCGAGTCCTGAATTCATATCTGCTTCAAGTGTTCTGTGCTGTCATCAGTCTGCCCTTTCTGCTTTGAGAAATTTCTGCCTTTCAGTTCCAAAGCTGTTTTTGTTTTGCAGAGTACTGGTACCTTTTCTCTTCTTCTCTCTATATTTCTTGCATGGTAAACCAGTTTTAATGTTGCCCAAATCAAGTTCCAGTTAAGCATAAAAGGTGTGTGGTGTTTTTTTTTTTTTTTTTTTCTTAAGGCAAATGGACTAGAGTTTAGGAAGTGTTTGATTTATCTGTTGACATTGGGAAAGACTAACAAGGAAATACCAATTTTTCTCGAACAGATACAGGGTATCATAAATGCAGTTCCTTGGATAAGTTGTTTTCAGAAGTTTATTTTTCTGAAAGGAGGTCTCTGCTTTCTTTCAAACTTTTTTAATGCAGTTTCTTTTATAGAAAAGGGGCATAGGGCCAGTTCAACTTTGTTACCTGTCTGTCTCAAAGAGCTTAAGTGGACCGCTGAATCACATCCTTTAATTTGGGAAACTGAGCTGTTTCCTCGCTGTCATAAATATTCTTTGTGCAGACTGTTCCCTCTCCCATGTTCCTTCTTCCCCAGCTTGTCACATATTGCTTTGCCTATTCTAACTATGAAGCTGCAGAGTTTCAGAGAATTTGGGTTCATGGAAACTCTAGGAAAATACTGGCTTGCTGAAGGTACTGTTTCTATCAAGATTAAATAGCTTGTCAATGAGAAGAAGCAGATAAAAGCTTTAGAATCTTGTTCCTCAAAGTTATGTCCACGATGACGTTATGTTACTTGTACTAGCATTCTTGTGAAAATTTTGCGGCTCGTAGTACAAACTAGTAGATGTTTTAAGTGCTGGCAAATGTTACCCTTAAAAATTAAGTCATGAGGCTTCATAACCAAGGTTGAGCACTACTTTTACTGCTCTAACTACTTTATCTCCTAGCATAAGATAGAAGCTATCTTCCTTAATTGAAAACCTGCAGCTTTCCTGTCAGCAGAGCCGTGCTTCCTTTCCCATTCATCTCCACTGAAAAACCTGTGAAGTTTATTTGCAAGCCTGACTTTTCAGGAACCTTGATAGAGGAGGAAAGCTTCTAGGTCACTGTTGCAGTGGTTACAAATGTCTCTGAGGAGCAGAATATTAGCAGAGAAGTGGTAGGCATACACAGCTCGTTGCTCATGCACTATAGTCAGAGATCAGGACTTTACTCCATCTTCCAGTTTAATTTCTTGCAGAATATGTTTGTAAGGAGTTGTTTTGCTTGGGGTGCAAACAAAAATATTCTTTTTAAAGCTTAAATATTAATTGTTCTTGTCTCTTGCACTTGGTTTTGGCTACATTCCTACTGTTCTGAGTTGATCATATGTTTAAAATATAAGTAATATGCATTTAGACAACAGAAGAATATTATGTTTTGTTTATGTAATGGAAGCCAGAGCAGTATGCACAGATGAGATATTGTCAGTATTTTAAGTACTCTGACTTTCTGTAGGGCCGTGTACCTTAGGATGAACATTTTTTTTTTTTTTCCATGTATAAATGTGGTTGTCTGCCATTTATCTTTATTTCTTAATGCCTTAAGTGCTAACAGTCAAAAACATCCATAGTAAAGAACTTTTACTAATTCCATGTGGCTTGGGAAAAGATTAGGACGTAGTAATTGATGCTGCTTTTTGACAACTTTGTATTGTCAAAGTACTAAATTCATTAGCTCTTACGGCAGCTTAAAGTGGATGTGCCTCAGGTTTGCTTTTTGCTTTA
Source organism: Microcambeva ribeirae (assembly GCA_035222435.1). Taxonomy (NCBI): domain Eukaryota; kingdom Metazoa; phylum Chordata; class Actinopteri; order Siluriformes; family Trichomycteridae; genus Microcambeva; species Microcambeva ribeirae. Next base: position 8,675 of record JAYECN010499653.1, on the reverse strand, counting down.
ATTCTTGTGTATTAACAGTCTTGTATATAAACTTAATGAGAATAGGGTTATTGAAAATACAAGATCAGTATATACGGTATCTTAATATGTCTTAAAATATGAAGTGCATACCTTTTAAGCTGTTAAATAGGAAAATAGATACCAGTAATTGAAGGCAACAGGCTTATTAACCTGTCAATTCTGATACTTAAAGTCAATAACCAGCAACTTCACTCAAAATACTGAAGTTCTTGATGTCTGTGTGTAAGACTCGTGAAGTCTCAAGCCCAATGAAATAACATGTGTGGTTAGTATAGATGTGTATAGTACCCCTTGTACTGTCAGAATGTATGAACTCTGCAGGTTGCTAAAGTTGTTTCAGACTCTGCAGTTCTAACTATATTTTGTTTTTTTTCCCCTTTTTAGATTCAGATGCCCAGCTGCAATCTGCACAATTCTGCTCTGTTAATAAAACCATCTTGCACAAAACAAGGTCATCTCAACTGGTCTTTTTTTTAATGATCCTTTTTTATAGTAATGTTTCTTGGAATAACCTATTTCAAATTAAACACCTATCTGAATTTACATTATATAGATAATACTGTTTCACACTTACCGGAAAGGGTAGGGAATCTGGAAAGATGTGTGCAGGCAAGGGTTAATTTCTGAGTGGAAGTAGGTGTTGAGTTGTGTTGCCATTAGAAGCGTAGTGAATGACAAACTTTTGCTCTGAAGTGCGTGCTGTTTAGTGGACAGGATTACCACTTGATTGTACTGCAGGGAGTTTTGTAATATTTTTATGTGAAGAATAGTCAAGGGTAGATCAATTCTCTTAACATTTTAAGATTCTTAGTGATTATAGTAATTGTGTCAAGTTTGAATGACTTCAAATTGTTTTGTTTTAACAAAGGAAATGTAAAATGCTTCATAAAATTGGTGCATGCTGCAAATGTGAAACACTTGGTAATTCAGCTTTACAAAATCTGTTTGCAGCATTTTATTTTAGATACTTTAGAAGTGGAAGCCATGAGACTCATTAGGATATGAACAGCAGTCGCTAATCTGCAGCTGTAGCAGAGTGCAAATGAAAAACCCAGGATTTGGTGTATATATACAATTCTTGACTTGGATTCTCTTTAAGATCTGAAATTAAGCAACAGTTCCAATATTGTGACTTTGGAACTCCTAAATCAATTAAGATTCTTGTGTTTAAATATGAAAGTAGTATATACGTTCATTTAACACAATTGCTGCATTAAATCTGAAGAACTAAGTTCCAGTCCTTTTTTTTTGTGCAAGTAATAAGACATTACTGATACAAGCTTGGAAAATGGATTTGCAAGTGAGTGAAGTGAAACCATTTAAGTACTTCATTTGTAAAACAGCTTTATAACGCGATAAGCATTATCACTTTCAAGAAAAACCTTTCTCATAAAGTTGCTGAATGAAAGGAAAATACCTCACTGTGCAAGTGATGACACGTCATACTATGTCTTTCCAGGGAACTCGGTGCTTGTTTCATCTCTTAAGAGTGCCATCTTAATCCTTTTTACTTTAATACTTTGTGCCCAACAGAAATGAAATTTGGACATTGGTAGGTGCCTCTAACTAGGAAAATAATAATAGAAAGGTTTTAAAAATTCAATATTCTCCCTCTTTTTGGCAGAGCACTTTCCTTATTTTGCTGAAAAATTTTAATTTGTTTTCCTCCTCTTGAGCTTTAAGCTCTTTCTAGTGGTGGAAAAAAAAAAAATGTTGAATTAACCTCTTACCAAAAAAGCATTGCTTGCATACATCAAAGCAGCAAATTCGAAAGCACACTTCAAACCTTAGGTGCAAATAGAGATTAAAATACATATTTAAGTTGGTGTTGAAGGACCTTACTCCTTGTTTTAAGAATGCCACACTGTCCTAAGTTCTGTTGAAAGAGTGTTTAAGCGTAAGTGTTGTTGAGAAATTTCATCATGTTCATGGTGCTCCAGTAAATCATTTTCCTTGACATTATTTGAGACTTTATCTGCCTTTCGAAGGTGGATAAGGCATGATGTGGGCACAGATGTTCAAGTGTAGCTGTGTTAGAGCTGGTCACCTTGCTTGATTAGAGGAGCTGATCTCAAGATTTTAGTGATGTTTTGAGCATGGCCTACGAGAAGTTAGAGAAATTTGCACTACAACTGAGGCACTGTCTGTTCAGATAATGCACAAGGAATACTTTTTGGAGTATTTACAAATTAATTTAAAATTAAAAATGAAGCTTTTGATAATAATCACTTAATCCCTAAAGAATAAATTATAAAAATGTTTTATTGACTTCAGTGATGAAGTTCAGGTTTTTGCAAGCATGCTGTAACTTTCTCACTGTTGTTTTTAACACAAAATTCTTGTGAACGCTATAAATCCTTTTTTTTCAGAAGGGCCATCTCCTCTCCCTGCTCCACTATGCAGCCGGCAGCTTTACCTCATAGCTGTCTGGGGAAGCCAGAGGAGAATGTTCTGAACCCCTGAGGAGCCCCGCAGTTTCCAGGCATGCTGAGGTTGGTGGGCTTTGCAGCTGATGGGTTTCCATTATTTGGTGTCCCGTTTGTCCAGCCTGCCTCACTCCCACCGGCAAAGTCACACATCTGGAAAGAGAATGGGAGCCCATCCCCAGAATCAGATTTGAGAGAAGGTTACAAGACGCAATGGATAGTCAGCTCCCACTTGGCCAAATGCAGTTCTTGGATGCATTAAAAAGGGAGTGTTAAAGGGTAGAGAGGAGGTTATATTACTTTTGTTCCAGTAGTGCTTACACTAGTGCCAAATGCAGTATCCAGTTCTTGTGCCAAGAATCAAGAACATGCTTGATAATGCTCAAAGTGCTTAATCAGTTTAAACACAGGCCTGGTTATGGAGTAAGTATATAGCTATAATTGCCTCCATAGAGAAAAGCAGCTTGATTAGGGAGAGTTCTTTGATCTAGCAAAGGTATAATGGCATGAAATGTCTTTAAGCTAGATGAACTCTGTCTTGAAGTAAACAATTTTAATGGAAGATAATTATCCACTGGCACTCTTAACCAACAGTGTGCCTGATTTTTTATGTCAGTGGTCATTTTGAAATCGAGGTTTGGGTTTCTTTCTCTCCCATAAAAGATTTGCTACATATCCAGCAGATTTGCTGAGGACGGTCCCACAATCTCCTACTCGACAGGAGTTACTAAATCTGATTCAGGCTCTTCAAAAAACTACAAATCAGAGCTTTGGTTTTAGAGGTCTGGCCACCCAGAGTGGAATTTGGAGCTCTTAATGGATCCATCCTCCCTCACAGGGAAAGTGGTAGATGTTACATACATCTTGCTCTGACATCTCTGTGCTTTAACAAAGGAATTTAGAGTAATGTAACACACGAAGTAGAAAGGCACCTACTCCTAAGCAGCAACCTATGCTCAGGAGAGAAATGGTAGGATTTCATGTACCTTTTGGGGGCTTAGCTGTTTCTGTCCTTTTGAAATCCACATCTCAGTTCTCTCCAGAAGATTGAGAATTGAGATCAATAGATAATGGGGGGGAAGGGGGGAAGGCAGCCCAGCCTAATGGATAGTTTCAAGCCAGTCCTTCCATCTTTGGTTTGCCACAAAACACTGCTTTCCATGGGCCTATAGGTGAGAATCCCACCACATTGCTCTTCACTGAAGCTGTGCCATTGTACAAAGGAGTGCAGAAGTCTAAGATAGCAAAAAGACCCTGATTTTAATTTAGATTGTGAAACTCCAGAGCTGTCAGAGATTTGAAAATAGCCGAGATTAAAAAGGAACAAAATTTTAATTGATGCGAGTTGTGAGATTTTCTTCAGGAATGTTTAACATGATTTTTACCGTTGCCTTTGTGAAGATGGCAATTCTTTCTTGTACACTTGTTTTCCTAAAAGCTTGTGAAGGATAGTGGACTCTTTAGGTGCTTAATATTCCCAAAGCAGCTTTTCACCTGCCAAAGTCCAGTTTAGATGCTGTTACATGGCGTGGTGTTCTGTGTGCTCAGAAGGGTAGCTTTCCATGATTGCAGAGTTTGAAAAATCAAAGCTGAGCTCATGAACTGTGGGTGCAAAGAAAAAACATGCTCAGAAACTTTTTCCCATCTTTTTTTTTTTTTTTTGGTGTCTCTGCTCCTAGATGATGATACTGTCCTTTTCTAGGCTTACCATGAAAGCTGCAATTGGTTAGATTCCAAATAAGATCCAATTTTGGAACTATAGAATTCTAAGCAAATTTCTTTTGAGTTATTTTTCCAGCAGTAAAGAATTTTTTTTTGATGTTTTTATGGAAGGTACTGTGTGTCTATTGCCTCTTGTCCTGTTACTGGCCACAGCCCTCTTTACACCCTCCCTTTAGATACTTTCACACATTGATAAATCCCCCCTGTCGGTCTCCAGGCTGAGCAGTCCCAGTTTGCTCAGCCTTTAATTCGTTTTTGAAGTCTTGATCATTCTGAATATCTCATGTATGGATTACTACAGGAGTATCTAAGAACTTCAGCACCAGTTATGTTTACAAAGTTCTGATATACGTGACACATCATTCTAGCAAAGCTCTAAGCATCTCTTAATAGCTTGAAAAACAGTAGTCTCCTTTTAGTCCTTTAACTTCTTTTTTCAGCACAAGTAAATAGTAAGAAAACAATTCTTACTAGTAAATTGTAATATTGGACTTTCTTTTTTATATCAGTCTTAATTTTATAATCCTAACTTTTGTTAACCTGAAATAGTTTATTTGCTGTAACCTCCTTCTGCTAATGGCGTGTCCCCCTGAAAGGATGTACTCAGAACCTTCCCCTTTGTCAGAGGATTTGCAGCACTGTAGGTTGAATTATTGTTCAGTTGGTTTTAATTCAGTGTGGGAAACGTTGGTTCTGTGTTAAGAAAAAAGCTAACCTGATTATGTAGCAGTGTTTGTAAAGTGCAGTATAGAACTTGGTAGGCATAAGTCCCAGGGGAGGTGGGGAGAAGTGATCTCCTTTAATCCTTTTGCTTACTTTTATTTATTTTACTGACTTTGTTTTGCTTTCTTTTGAACTCAGCGCTACGTATGGTCTGAGTTACCTTACTGGCTTGAGCTTTTTGATGTATACACATCTTTTGTGGATGCTACCTAAGATGATTCTGTATACAAATACTGAGATTCTTAGCTCTGCCAAAATGTTTGTTGTTCCATACAGCCGCAGTAGCAGAATTTCAGGTGACAATTTGGGATCCAGCAGTCCTCCAGGACTCAGCACGTAGGTGCGTGTATCCCCTTAAATACCAGTTCAGGTCCCTCTTTGCGGGAAGAACTGAATCTGGAGCCATGTCTGATAAAAGTTTGCAGCTGAAGCGCAGGTTGGGCCGAAAATGTAGAGGGGCAGCGTTCTGGTTCTGCTCCCTCCTAGTTGTGCTCTTTTCCGCATACTGCACTGAGCAAGACACTCTTGTACTCATAACGAGAAAGCAAGTCACTCACTAGTTGATTCTCCTTAATTAAATTGACTTCTTTCATACTGTTTTTGCTGCTGTCTTATGTGAGAAAAAAAGCTGTGAATAGCTAAGTGAAAGGGAATGAAGTAACACGCTCATTTCTGTTCCATCCCCTAGTACCTCTTTCTTTTCTGAGTTCATCAAGTCTTTGCTATACAGGTAGTCTAGATTAGGAACCAGTTCTGTTGGCCACATGCCAAGACCTGCGAGGGGTTTGCAGGGCTGTTCTGGATGCTGCACTAGCATTTGGTTTTGGAAGGCTGTTGCTGTGCTGAGGAATCTATAAAGTATCACCTTTTGGAAATGGTTGGGAAAGAGATGGAAAATTGTTCAGAACCAGTAGTAATCTCAGCATTAAGTAGTAGTTATTGATATTCTGTTTCAGATACTTTTTGGTCTTCATGAGAATGTTTAGGGGGAAGTGGCAGATGACTGTACTACAGTCAATTTGTAAATGAATCTCTAGATGGAGCCAAAACAGATCTAATGTGTTTTGTGGACAAAGAAATGACCTTGTTTTTTTTTTTTTTTTTTTTTTACTGAAAACATAATGCTATGAAAAGCCAGCTAGTTCCATAACAGATCCTTATACCTACCTTAAAACTACTTAGTTTCCTTACTCATTCTCTTAGACTCTGAAGTCCAAGAGAATGCAGTTCTCCTAAGCTAAATGATTGCCTATCAGGGCCGTTTGCCACACATTAACTGTTAATGGATGCTAAAAAGTTTATTATCTCAGAGCAAATCTGCCCTGTGCATCCATTACATATCCAAAATCGGTATGGTAAGCCCAGAATTGGGATTAAACATTAAATTGGTACAAGTTTACAAGCTGGTAGCACTGACTAATGCCACTCGCATACATTCCTTTTTGATCCTGTATTTATTCTAGTTTGCCAGTCATTTGCTTGCCTGCTGTTTTAGGAAAACACCTATGGTATGTGTACAAGGCCGGTTGTTGCCACCAGTGCTTAGTGACAGTTTAAGGCAGACTAATTCTTGAAACACTTCTAGTCCTTAAAAAAAATAAAATAAAATAAAATAAAAATCCTAGATTATTCTTAGATGTAATGCTTGCTTATTTCCATAGTATAGACCACGACTTAATGAACAGATTTTGAAATTGCTTTCATTTTTATTTTTTCACTATTCCACTTTATAAAAGTGAGAGCCACACAGTACCTGCTGTGTCTGGAAGAGTAAAATTGTTAAAAGTGTTAAAATTAACCAGACTAAAACCCTAACTTTGAGCTGTTAAGCTTCTCTTGGGCAGAGAACCTCATCTGTGCGCCTGTTTCAGCGGAGCTGAAGGTCCCAGCAGTGTCCGTGCTCAGGCATGGCGGAGTACCAGGAAAGCAAGTTGGGAACCATGAGCGTCGCCTTGCCTGGAGCTTGGGAACCATGAGCATCGCCCTGCTTGGAGCTAACTCATGGTGCCTATTGCGGTGATGCTGCAGCTGGGCCTCAGGAACGGCTCCTCTTGCAGAGACTGCAAGGGACCTGTAGATGTTCCCTCAAACCCTCACACCACCTGTGCCTCTTGTACGAGTTAACTAATGCTTCATTTCAGATTGCAGTGCCCCAATTCGAGTGGCCCAAAAGCTCTTTGACAAGACTAGTAAATGATCCTTTCTCCTAGCATGCAATGGAGAAAGTGCTGCAGTTACCTGTATCTCTCTGCAGACACCTTTCCTCAGTCTGTCACTGAGGAAAGGTGTCCATTAGGTACAAAATATGAAAGCTTTTACAGGAACTTTGTCAAGGTAGTAAAACCACATTCAGCTCTAGTGATACATTCAGCTCTGTAGTCACCTGCAAAGGGAGAATATCGTAGATCTTGCAATCTAAGTATGCAGAGAGGCTCTTCACCGTTACCTCCTGTTGAGTGTGGGTGCCTGCGTTAGGTGACAGGGCAGCCCTGGTCTAGCATAGTCTTCCTGGAAGACCCTTGGCAAAGTGTGAAGTCACGTAAACCTTCTTAGTTCATAGGACACTATTCTAGCCCCCAGAGCAATGGTGAAATGTGATTTATGTGAAAGAAAAGGATGTGCTTTGACAAGGGGCTTTGAAGTAAATGAGAACTTAGATAGCTAAGAGAGAAAAATCACAGATACAAAAGAAAAAAAAAAAAAAGATCTTAAAATCACCTGCTCAAAGGGCAACTTCAAAGATAGGTCAGGCTACTCAGGGCCTTGTTCAGACAAGTTTTGAAGGACTCTGTGGATCTCCAGCCCTCTTGCAGCCACTCTCATGTAACTGTAATTTTACCTCCTGCAGCTTGTGGCAGTTGCCTGTTTCTCCACCTTTTGCCATGTGCCTCTGAGAAGAGCCTGGTTCTGTATTCTCTCTAAACTCCAGTTAGGTAGTTGAGGGCTGCAACTAGAGTCGCCTGTCCCTTTAGCCTTCTCTTCTGCGGGTTTCAACCTAGTTCCTTCAGCCTCTCATGCATTGTGCCCGTAACTATCCAGATGTCCCTCCTCTAGATTTTCTGCAGCTCGCTGAGATGGCTCCTGGGGGGCCGAGAACTGGACAGAGTACTCCAGAGGTAGCCTCTCCCGTGCCAGGCAGAGGGAATATTGCCTTGCCTCAGTCCACTGGCCATACGTTTGCTAATGCAGGCAATATGCCGCTGGGCTTCATCACTGCAAAGGCACGCTGGTGGGCTCATGTCCATCAGCACCTACGTAACTTTTTCTGCAGAAATGCTTCTTAAACCCAGTTTAAAGCCCTCTTCACTAGATTAGCACTAGGTTAGATTATTGGAAAATATGCTCTTGCCTCACTTTTTCAGATGGATCCTGTCTCTCCTTGGCAGATCTTATTCTTCAGCAAGGGTCCCAGGATCAGAGGCCAAAGCCATGCTAGTCCATGCAGACTGATGTTGAGCTGTAGAGCATTTCTCTCCTGCCTGAACTGTTCCCTTTTCCCTGTGAGTGCTGTTCTCATCTCTCTGTTTACGCCTTGTGTTTCTAGGAACAAACCAGGTTTGTATAGGGAAGGATTTGTTTTACTCCGAAGCGTAGTGACAGTGAATAAGATGGAACGTAGCTAGAGAGAAGAGAGTCTCGGTTAATTCTACCCTGAAGAATTGCATTCCATTGCATTTCAGTTTTTGCAATTTTATGTCCCTTTGGAACAGGCTGCCCAGAGAGGCTCCTTGTGGAGGCTCCTTCTCTGGAGATCTCCCAAACCCGCCTGGCTGCCACCCTGTG
>JAYECN010499643.1:0-14756 GCA_035222435.1 Microcambeva ribeirae | reverse complement strand
ACATTTGTATTTTTTTTTTTTTTTTTTTTTTTTTTTTTGAGCCTGGAAATACTATTTTCTGAGATTTTAAGATCTTTAAAGTAGAGTTTCTTCACCTGTTGTTATACTATATATATAGTTAGTCTACTAATTAGGATGAAAAAGCATCATTTGTATCATCTCATTCAATGCTTAAAAACAACAACAAAAAAGAGATGAACATATAAATCTTTAACTTTCCTATCAATATTTTTACTATTTGGGGTGTGTCTTCCTCAGAGCTCATCTGTGTACTGCAAAATCACACAATTAGGGGTCTATGGTTTTATTAGCTTCAGTTGGCTTCCTGAAATTCTGATGGTAAATCAGCAGCTGTTAAAGATTTTAGTTGCATTGCTCTGGCATACAAATTAAATATTCTGTCTGGTCTTTGGCACAGCAGATACCTCTGATACCTTTGCTCATTATCTGTTGAGAATGTTTCTTAATCAGCATTCTTATTTCAAATGGAAACACATTTTCTGTGGCTACAGTCTCCTAGCAACTGAGTTTATTCTCACTGACTTTTGTCATTTCGAGAGATCTGTGCTCAGAATGCTTCTCACAGCTGCTAATTCTTGGTACAGCTTCATGGACTTAATACTTTTATCCCAAATCAGAACTGGTTTAGCCTACTGTAGCCGCTAAAGTATCAAGTGCCGTAATTAGTTAAAATGATCACAATCTATACTTTATTGCAAGCTGAATTCTAAGAGGAGAAAAAAAAAAAAGAATCATTTTAAAATGCCAAAGTTGGGTGCTTGGACATTGATTCTTTTGTTTGCTCCCTGTTGGGAGCAATGAGAATCCCTTGAAATGGCAAGTATTGACAGAAATGTGAGCTCTGCTCTACTTTCAGAAGCACACTTATCCCAAACTATTTTGTAATTTAGGAGAATTTTTAATAAAAGCTGAATTTCTGGATCTTTTCTTGCATGCAAATTATAACTCTTTGGGCTGTAGTTGTTTTTACACTGTCGTTAGGAAAAAGAACAAGAACTTGGGCTGGGATTAGGAAAAAAAGATTGTAAGTTTGTTTTTTTTATTTATCCCCCCCACCACCACCATTTTTCACCCTTCAAATCAAATTGCTATTTTATATAATTGCTATGTTCAACAAACAGTGGTTCACAGATGTGGAGAATCGTGGTCAAATCTGGGTCTTGACCTGCAGTACATATATTTCTTAACAAATTTTTCAAATGGATTCAAAACAGGTTTAGTAGGAAAACATGCTTTATTATTTTTAGTTTAGTACTGTGTTAGAATAGTATCCTTTCTTCTGCAGTTACCCCATTTTGTCACTTGTTTGAACAGAGACAGTATAGGTTATAGAGCTTTCTAGCACTCCATCAGCAGGAGTTATATGAGCTAAAAACTAATTCAAATGAAGAATTTATATGAGAAGCAAAAGGGGAAAATAGTACTACTGGAGTGAATAAGCAACTGAATTAATCTTTTTGGCTTATTTATTGCAGCTGGTATCTTCAGAGCTCCCCTTCCAAGTCAGCATGGTACAGATACACAGGACACGTGAATGTCAAGAACAGCTGCATGAAGATAGTTCTAAATAACTGCGTCCACTTTACAGTCAGACGGTCAAGTGGAGGTAAAAGGTAATGGTAAATTACACATATGCACTTACAAAACATGATAGCTGCCCTGCAATGCAAAAACAATATATAGACAGATATAAGGGTTTCTGTTGAAGTGTTTAGTTACCTAAACTAAGTAAAATCAGAAAAAAAAAAAAAAAAGGAAATCTGTGAAAATGAGATTTCATGGAAAATTTTCAATGTAAATGAAATTTTAATGAAATTAAAATGAGATTAAAATATTTTATGTACCTTACTTGTTGTGGCAAAGCCTTCTTCAACTGAGCAATACATTTTGTTTCTTAGAAAGCAAGAAAACTTTACTGGTCTGGAATGTGGATTCAGTAGTCTGTTTTTTTCAGTTTTGAAGTGATCTGGGAGTAAAGCAAGTAGACCAGATATCTGAAAAGTGACTTTCCCTATCCTGAGTGCAAATACATCCCCCTTCCCAATTTGAAACAGACATTTGGAACAATTCTGTCTTTTACAAAATGCTTCGGAAAGGGTGTGGGGTTTTTTGTTTGTTTGCTTTGTTTCTTTTTCTTTCCACTCCCCACACTACAGGGAATTTATTTCAAAATCTCAAGTACTTTCGTGAATCAGAATTGTTGACTGTGCTGAACTCAAGAAAACTTTGAACGCTTTCATGTTAAATCAGAATTTATGCAAGTGTCAGCATAGTATCAACAACTAGGAACAATAAGTTGCAACTTACACACCAAGAAGTAAAACTCCATGGATATGTTAGAGAAAGTAACCTTAACAAGTATAGATTTATGAGAGCTATAAACCATGTATAAATGAACCCCACTGCTCCTTACCCAATATAGGCTGATGTTCCACCTCCCCCTTAATGGGATCATTTTTGTTTTTGTTGCGTCTATTGAAGATCTCCACTGATTTCTCTGTGCAATGGATTTGGTCCTGAATGAAGAGGCAGCCAGTTTTAGTCTAGCGGGTGGAAACTCTGAGTCTCCTGAAATCACGAGTTTTGCCACTGATTTGGAGGGGGAGCTGAACCAACAGCGTGTCCTTGCCTTTTCCTTTTAATGACTCAGACAAAAATATCAAAAAAGCTCTCAGGAGTATCCTCAGAGCTTCATTTCCCTTGGAGAGCATCCCTTTTTTAATCAAACTTAACCAAGATTAGTTATCTTGAGGCCAAGCCATAAAATATAACTTTCCTATTGAGGAAATGAATGACACATAGATCAGCTCAGGGAAAGAGGGCTATTTATTTCTGAAATCTTTATTGCAATTTATATCTCAGATGACGTGCAAGTGGAGTTCCCTTATATTTACCCCCACCTTTAAATGCAACAATGTAGTGTAATCATTCATGAAAATATTAGAAGTATCAAATGCAACTGAATATTGTTTAATAAAGCTTCATAATCAATAAAATATTTACCATGCGTACAGTAAGTATTTTTAAATCATTATTCTCAGAAATAACTTGAGACAGTTGAAAGCAAAAAACTTATAAACTCAGGAGGAAAAAATGCAGGCAGAATTTGAGGTGCCTAAATATTGCTCAAAGCTTGAGCAATATTTTCTATCCCTCTTTTCTATCCCAAAGTCTCAGTCAGAAACTAAATAAATGTTTTCCTTTTGTTTTTTTCAACTGTGGCTAATTTTCTAAGCCAGGTAGCACTGTGCATTTTGTCCCTAAAAGTGTTTGTGCATGCTTCACAACTTTCCTATAAATCAGTTATGAGGGTTACCCTTAGCAAAACACAGAAGTATGATCATTTGGATAATCATGTAAGGAGCTCCGCTAAAAACAGTGAGACTTCTCACGCACTAAAAATTAAGCACATGCTTTAGTTCTTTCCTGATTTAGAAACCCAGTATTCAAAAGGCTGATGAAACGTGTCAGGATTAATAGTTCATATTATTTAAATGTAAGATATTCACTGCGGTGTGTGCGGTTACAAGTGTGGCGTTCTATTTAAAGCACATTGTGATAAAACACAATCAGTTTTCCTACAAAATGTTTTCTGTCTCTTCCTTTGCTTTTCTTCGCTAGCTATTATAGCAAATGAATCTCACTCATCATGCAATTATTTTGTGTTAATTGCAATCAAGTTTTATGGAGCTGTGTGAAGAAGACAGTGTATCTGATTTAGAGAAAGATTCTGTTATAAATTGTTTTACATACTGTACATTCCCATATGAAGCAGGTCCCCTTACAACCCATTAAACCAGCAGTGTGAACAGTCTAGCTACATTGCAGAAAAAAGTTAGACAGCAATATCACAATTTAATAAAAAAGAACTTAGAGATTTAGAGAGCCTTTGTATAAACTGAGTCACAAGCATATACATAAGCAGGTGGACAAGAAGTAAAACTAACATAACATGATTTTTTTTTTAATCAATACAGTTAGCATTTTCTGCTCCATGACCCTTAGATGGAGTGATGCATCATCGTGAAAAGCAGTTCCATGTTACAGATTTCAGTCTGCCACCTGGAAAAAACTGTTACTGACAAATGAAAGTTTGGCAACAAACCATTTAAAAAGGAACTGAGGAAAAAACAACTTTCATGCAGATGCCTCTAAGTGAACGAGACTAGTCAGAGTCAGTGTTGTGAGGCAATTTCCAGTGTAACAGAGAAAGGAAAATATGTTTATCTTAAAAAGGTAGTTGTCAGCCATCAAATTCTTTTTTTCCAGAATTTGTTTTAAATACTAGACATGTTAAAAGGTCATTTTCTTTAGTGCATCAGAAGCTTCAGAGAACAATATTAGCTTTCACATTCACAGATGGCATTAAATCTAACTAATTTTTTGTGCTTTCAAAATGTACATGCAAGTAAACATTACCTGAAACTTTTTAAAGGAAGCACTTTATTTGCAGTGCTGACAATCGCAGTCAGAACAGTGAAGGGTACTGAAGGTAGCAAGTTGCAAATATGTCTATTTTTGACCCAACAGAATTATCATAAAACCTTTTTTTGTCCTTTTTGCTCTTTTTGTTTCTTGTCATTTCTGCCTAGTTACATCAAGAACATGTTTGCTTCTTAATAAGGTAGGAGGAGAAGATGTAACTATTTCTGGCAAATTCCCTTGATGCTAGCTAGATTACCCAAGTGATATGGTTGCTATGAAAAGAGATTCATTTGACTTGGCTAGTTGGACAAGCAAATAAACACAGTTTTCCCTTAAAGCAAGGAACACAAGTGAAATCCCTGACAAATCTCAAGATCTGATGGCAAGACTCTCTAATCCATGTGGGGAAAGACAAAAAGGGAGACTTTTGTGCCTGTCATGGTAGCAGAAAAAATGGAAGTCATGAATGCTCCTACAAGGTGGCTCCCAGTGGATCTAGGCATGGGGCCACCACAAGCCAGGTGTGATGATGGTGGTTTCTGCTCTGGCACATCTCCCCATCATAGCAAATATTCATGTTTCTTCTTAGAAGTCTCTTTGTGGTTCCTTTGCTACCATTAAAGCTGGCTGTCTTCCTCACTAATGAGCTGAGTTTGGGATAAACCTTCTCTGAGACAGTTTTAGGAACTGGACACATGCTGGCTTTATACACTCGTATTCCTATAACAGCAGTTCTTATCATGTCTTTTTGCCAGTGACTGGCATGGGAGCACCCTGACAACAACGATTAACCCTGCCAAGGTTTTAAAGCATGAAATTAAAAATAGAGTGAAAAAAAAAAATGATGCAGTAAAAATTATTTCTGATTTCAAATGGCCATTTTTAATCTTTCATGTAGTTCATAGGGAACTTACCATCAACTGTTTTCCTTCATTTTCACCATATGGTTACCATTAGAAAATAAAGTTGCTTTTAGACATAGCTTGACAGGAAACAGTGTATTAAGTTGAAACTATCCTACTTGATTGCTAGAAAATAACCTTTTTAAAAGAATACAAGATATATCTTAATAGAAAATGCCCTTGTATGATCCCAGAGTGGATCAGCAGTAGTGATAAGATAGTGAAATGCATCTTTCCAAGACTATCAAACATTAATATATTTTGATGAGCATGATATAGATGCCAAGATAGACTTTTTAACAGTGGGATATGCTGGATTCACTTGCAGAGATCTTCTGAAACGGTAATAAATGCTGATTACCTAACAGTCACTTACAGCCTGGTTCCTCTAATCCGAGAAAAGTTCACATTTTGTATATTTTAGAAAAAATAATTAATTTGAGAACACGACAAATAAAATGTAAAGACTATTTCTTAGCAACATTGTCCTAACAATTTCCTGTACCTGGATCTTATAATAGAATTCCTCTATGCTCTCTGTGTTGGACAGAAAAATACAGCTTTCTTCTGCAAAATGCCTTCTTCTCTTTGTATGCACATTTCATTCCAAGGGGACTATTCCACCCACATTTCAAAAGATGACTGTGAATATTTTGTGCTATTCCATGTAAATCGATCATGAACTTGAGCACTTGACCATAATGACTTCTTCTTATGGTCCATTTTAACAGAATAACTGTATAAAATGATCTGGGGGATGAAATCACATAAGCACTATTATAGCAATAATAGTTACATTCACTACATAATGTTGACATTTTCATTATAAATTACGGACAAAATTCTGCTGTCATTTATCCTGTGCAAATCTTTTGAAGAAACAAATGGCAGAACTTAGTTAAAGAGTCTGCATCTTGCCTTTAAAAGGGTATGTGGCCTGAAAACTGACATCTTAATCAATAAAATACATGGAAAGCATTAATTGGAAGAATAAAGTGCTATTTCTTAAAGACATAGTTGTATAATATGCATTGATTCTTTATAAAATTTTCAAACTATTTGTTCAAAAAGACAGTTCTATATATGGGAGGGGGATATTTGACCAACTTTATATATTTATATATAAATAATGTATGTATATTAATATATTTACATATGTAAATGGGATTATTCTGATATGAGATTATATCCTTCACATCTCCTAACCAGTTGTGTTCCGCACTTTGACTCTTGTTCTGTACTGAGTATCATTCAGTGAGATTTGACTTGCTTAAAATGGATACAGGAGGTGAAGGGAAGTATTTTCAGGCTCTTTTGCTGAGGGACTTCTTAATAAAGTAGCATTTCTTTAATTTCATGTAGAAACTAATTCTTATTATTAATTATTTTAAAAGTTAATCTTTTCAGCCATATTGATGTTTCTAGTAAAATGGTGTTTATAGAAAATAAAGAAGAAATTAAAGGCAGCTCCTGTTAATCATGGTTTAACGGTTTTTACGGTTGGCCTCGATGATCTCAAAGGTCTTTTCCAAACGTAATGATTCTGTGATTCTATGTGTCACATAGTGCGACGATACCATGTAATGGTCACAAACTATACAATTGCTATCCTTAAAGGAGATTATTAAAATGGAGATGATTGTGGGAGATACTGGTCAATAAAAGCTAGTAAGGGTCTACATAATTTACATTGCAAAAGAAAATATAATTTGGTTAGATCATAGCTGCTTCATTCTGAATTACTTTTAAAGTCCGTTAATATTTTCTTAATTGTTTACAAAGATATTTTATCAATATTATAAATATTTATTAATATTACTATGTACCTATCCATACAAATGTATTGTGTATATACAAAAATATGACACATAGACACAAATTTTCATGTTCACTGTAGCAGACCCTAAAATAAGAGAAAGACTTGTTATTTTTGTTCATTAGCACACTACTGAATATCTGTCAGATCATACAGAAATACCCCTTAAAAATAAACACAGTCATTGTGAATCCATACCTCTTTCCTGCCAGCGGAACTATGAGGTTTCATTTTCCACATGCTTCGTGCAAACATTTTCCTTGGGTTCCATCCCTGCGGGTTTGCAGTCACTGAAATTGGATTTGAAACATGTATTTGAATGGGCCTAAAAATCAAATGCAAGTTAACCTCAGATTCCAGTTTTAACTTTACTTTTACCCCTCCTCTCCCCCACTGCTGAGCCAAATATGAAACTCCTCTGTCTTTGTTGTCCTAAGTTTTTCATCTACTTCCCTTTCTCTCAGGCAGTCTTACCCAAAGAATAGTATTTTTCATTTTCTTCTTGCTTCACAATATCTTTTCTTCCTTTCTATGTCAAGAACTTGAGCCAAACGCACTTTTTTTTATAACCATCTTGGCTTGTCTAATAGGAGATATTACTTCATTCAGATGCATACATGTAGGGCTCTCCTTGTTTTGATATCCAAGCATATGCTAAGAAAACCAAGGTGCAAAGAATTAAGCTGCAATTTCATTAATTTAGGTTATTGAGTAAATGGCTACTAGATTCCTTACAGTCAGTTAACTTTCCTTATTCATTTATTTTCTCTGCTTTCTAAAGGCAGCTATGAGCCCCTTTCAAACTTGTTGGCAGCAAAACTTGCTTGGATGATGCTGTCCTTCCCTTCAGTAAGAATTACACAATGGGAGAAAGACACAGTGTCTTAATAAAGATTTATTATTAATATATTTATTAGTAGTAAATATTAAAAGTGAGAAGGTTCTTCGAAGATGTGGTTATCAAATTCCAATTTAGCAGGAACTATTGTGACATACTAGACACCAAACCCTTTGACTTCACTATTGCTAGCGAGAACCTATTACCTATCCAGACAAATAATCCAGATCCTGTTTAGAAAAGAAAACTGAATTTCTGCAGACAAACTTACGGTGAATGCAAATACATTTGCTAATCCTGAAGGTGATGAGAGCAATGCTCACAGCATGCCTTACAGTGCTAGTTCTGCTTGAACACATTCATGATCCAGAAATGAGTTTATTCTGTCAGACGGAGAAGCTCAGATGTTAGTTTTTCTTTTGCAGTATCCCTGCTCAAATCAAAGAATGCTTTAAATGGCCTTAACATATTTCTTTTCATAGCACTTTAGAGGTAGCAGAGTCTGTACTGTCAAACCAGAAGGAAAAATTGGAACAAGAGTAATCTCTGGTTTGAATAGAATCTACCCACGTTAACAGGGCTCATCTTCAAAACAACCGGCTATCAGCAATTTCAATCCTAAGGAGACATTGACACATCAGTCATCTTGCTGCCATTATTTCAGTTTTTGACTCTTTCCCTACCCTTCTGTGAGTATTGACTTATTTTGGACACCCCACCTCCTCCAGCACAAACACGTGCACAGCAGATACATGCACTGAATCTGCTGACTGCCTGGATCCTCTCAAGCACACACATATACAGTGCTTCCGACCAAAGCTGAACATCCCTTGTTGATTTCTTCTTGATCTTATGACCAAAAAACCTGACATAATTTTTTTTTTTTTTTTCATTTAAGGACGTAGTTAGCAATCCCTTCAGATGGCTATTTCTTGGCTATGAGATCAGTATCAGCCATTTTCTGGTTAATTTGGCTGGTGCTTGTTAGATCAACCTTGCCAAGCAAGGCAGCTGTGAACTACTAGAGCAATTGAGTTCAGGCTCCTGCAATTCTATGCATCCAGCCGTTCACCAATCTTGTAGCAATCAGGAATTTCCATCAGATAACTGTTACATACCCTACAAGTAACGGGATAAACAAAGGAAAAGTTTGGAAAAAAAATATGGAATTAACTGGGTACATCATCACTTAATCATTCATATATATACATATATATATATATTTTATGTTATCTATCTGCTCCTATCTGGTGATAGTCTCACTCTAAAGATAAAGAAATTTAACTTTCAGCTTGTAATCAAACCTCTCAGCACAGTTTTGATGGAGTACCAATGAAGGAAACTGAAGTTTTATCATGCTTGTAAAACATGAAATAATACATTATAAATTATCATTTCTTGTAGATGCACAGGTTTATATTTAATTAAATAGACTCGGGATTGTGAGATGCCTGCAGATAAGTATGTGCATGTTTTATTTTTCCTTCTATCTCCAAATCACTTTATCACAAAGGTTTCTTTGAAACTAGCAAAAATTAGGGATCCCTATTTCTTAGCATTAAAAGATTCAGTTATCTTTTAATAAGATAACCATATTCTTCTTCTTTTCTGTTGAAGATGGGTGATGCATGTAGGAGAGGAATCTTGGGCTTTCATTTTTCTTTTTTTTTTTTTTTTTCCCTGTCTTGATATAAGTGAAAATATTTAAGTCATGTATAAAAGCTAAGCACATATTGAATCTTAGAATGCCAGCACTATACATTAAAATTTAGACATTTTCACAGCTTTCTGGAATAAAATTAATTAGAAAATATAAAAAAGCATGGATTTTTGCCACTGCATGAATAATGTAGATACTAATGGAAAATGAAATTATTGGCAAATATCACTCAGAGTTCAAAATGGAAAGAGTTGAAGCTGGTTCATAAGTTAGAGGACTGGCCTTTGACAACAGAGATTTTCACCTCTAACTGACTCAAAGGACTTGTCCATAGGGATAGTTCAGGAGTGAGGCAGTGTGAACTCTGTTATTGTTAAATGCTGCTTAGGACATGACCTATCCTTTCTGGGCTGTTTGTTTGTTTGTTTGCTTTACAGTTCCTTTTCTTTGAGAAAATGAGGGGTTTCTAGAAGCGGGGCCTCCACGTTGCCATGCACAAGAATCTTCTTTAACTGTGTACAGAACTTGTAAATTTAAGTGCTCAGAATCACCTTGTCATTATCTGTGTGAAGCAGCCTCAAAATGATGCAACTGCTGCCCCCAGCTCCAAGACTAAATAGTCCTAGAAATTCAATTATAATTTTTACTTGTAACCTTACACCTTACACCATAAGGAAACATGAGTTAGATACAATGAGGAAACTTTCATTTTTTAACTGCTGATTGCAGATAATGAAATAGATGACTGCACTGAAGAATTGAGAGAGATTTTCAGTATCAATGGACCCAGCAATGTTGTGCGGCTCTGGGAGGGTGGGCTTCCATAGCTTTCTAACATCTTTACTGCAAATATATCTCCTTAGCTCTACTGACTCCTGAAGAGGCAAATCTTTGCTTGCTAAGGTACTTGGGTTTACTATCAGAACTTGGGTACTTGGGTACCCAAGTTCTTGGGTACTTGGGTTACGTCAGAAGGATGAGGAGAGCTGTCCCCATCACAGTGTTCATCTCTTTAAAACTTTCCTAAAAACTGAAGTACATGCACAGCTTCTAATAGAAATATTCTTTGCTTGGGATGTTTGCGCAAGTCCTCCTTGGCCTCTACTTAAGAAGACTGAAGCCACCGCAAATACGGAGAAACCTTTTGAGCCATAATACTGTATTCTCTCTATGAGCCTGACCGAGTTTCCACACCACGCTCCCCCACCTCCAATCTCTGCCTGGTAATTTTGAAACTTACTGTAGTCAAAAATCTAGGGATTCATTCCTTGTTAGCATAACCCCAATAAAACAGAATAATAATGCACTTTATGAGTTTTTTAGTAGTGATCATATAGTCACTACTGACCTCTCAGTACTGCAACAATGACAGATGTACTGCAGTGTATCTGTTTAGTTGCTCTCGGAAAATTAGAAGATTCTGATACATAGGGAGAGCAATTTACAGTAAAATTTATTTGAAACATTGTCCTCTGACTGATGATGCCTGAATCTTAAAGATTCAATGTTTCTATTCGTTATGGATAAACATCTTTAAGTTGGCTGCTTAAAGCTACATAAATGTGTTTGAAACTGTTCAAGAGATCTAACAATCCCAACTGAGCAAATGTCTTCACAACTTTTCTTTAATTTCTTGATTTATCTGTGTTTGAAATAAATCTTGAGGGAAGTATTTTTTGAGGAGTGCTAGCACACTCTCTTCAAGCATTGAAGTTACATGAAGAATCAAGAGAACTACTAATTGTGGAAGATTTAGTTCCTGAGGTGGTTTCATTTGGCTCTCATTATTATTATTCAAATTGATTTGTTACTCCGCAGTTCTAAGTTGTTAGAACAACATTATCAAGAAGTTTTGTCACTTGAACTGCTTTGGATGAGTAATTCCATGTTTTTCCATCCTGCATCAGAAGTCCTGCCGTATGCGTGCCTTCCATTCCCAGCAAGGGTACATCAGGCTGGCCTCCCGATGCTGCCGCGGAGCAGCACGCCGCGCCACAGCAGCCCCATGTCAGGCGGTCAGTGAGGCTGCTGCCTCTCAGTGTTGAAAGAGTTATTCTTCATGCTGTCCCAAAAAGGTTTTCTCAAATTTCTAATTGCTGAATTTGTTTGGGAAGATCTGGCTAATCAGTTTCTTTTTCAGCGCCGTCACATTACGTTAAGCCCTAAGCACATTAAGCAGCAACTCCCCCAGGATGGACTCTTTACACGATACCTTCCTTTTTTTCTTAGAACCTTTGGTTTCATTAAGCACATTGGATGTTTTTAAGTCTCTTCATTGACTTTTGAGCTAAACTTACTAAAACAGTGGCCCCCTCATTCAAGACTTTTGTTCAACGCTGACTACAATTAGAGAAATTTGTGGGTTATAAGGAAGATACATTTTTCTTTACAACAAAGTAGACATTTACTTTCTAAAGATCAGAGCTGAAGTTCTATTAAAAAAATATTTCCTCATCTAACTGGCTAGTTTTCATGCCACTTTAGAAATATGCTGCTTTGTTCTGCAGTAAAATTAAGAGTGTTGGTAATATTCTTCAGAAATAGAACAATAGAAAATGGGAATTTGTGGCATTTGGCAATGAATCATAAAGTCAGGATGTTCTTGTTGCTGGAAATACAAAATAAGCTCCATCATTCATTTAGGGCACAGCAAGGAACACAATTAGAAAGAAAACTGAAAAGGGCCAGCCACAGCAGTGGTGGTCTGGCTATTTCTTTTAGCAGCCAAAATAGCAATAATTTGTAAGGACAAACTATATATGAACATGAGAAATGCCGTATTGGAGCAAATACATGTTCAAATGCATGTTCCGTCTAGTTCAATAATGTTCTCTCAATGACAGCAGATGCCAGATGCTTCAGAGAAAAGCGCAAAGCCCCTACAAGGCAAATAATTTTGAAAAATGATTTTGTGGTATATGTAGCTTGAAAATGGATCTTGTTTTCTGTGTGTTCCATCTTTAATTTTGTTTCTGTGCAAAAACATCAGCCATACTGCTCCAAATATTGCTGCAGTTTGTTACAAAACATGCACATTTTGCTCCTGTTGTGTCTTGCTGTTTTCTTTAATACATACTAGCAAACTATTTAAATTCAAAATATCTCTTTTGATCTTTGTGTACGAAACATAGCATATCCCATGGGAATGTCTGCCACATCCTTGAAGAAGATGTGATATAGAATCGCTGGGGATTGATATCATCTGATCGAGGCTGACATGTTTGCCGTTTTCATTCCTCAGAATTACTAACTATATACAAGAGAAAAAGATAGCAGGGACAGAGACATAAAAAAGAGGAAAGTCTACCATGATGAGAGAGAGAATTTTACATTCTGTAAGCAGAGGTGCTACACTTTGGGCCTTTGGGGCCAAAAATATGAACACTTTTAAGACATGATTAAAAATAAATAAATTGAGTACGAAAACCTGGATACTTTTTGGTGGAAATATAGATTTATTTTTTTAATGAGGTGCTATATTTTTTGTACAGCTCAGATTTCTTCATCTGAATCCCTCATGTAGTTGTCTGCTAGTAAAAAGAAATTTGTTGCATTCGGACACAAGGAACATTTTCAAAATTGCCTGCAGGATTTTATGAGTATCAGCCCTACTGAGAGTTCAAAATAATGTTTTGATGCCTCTTTGTTTTGTTTTGTTTTATTTTTTTGTTTCTCCTACCACTTCCCTAGGGTGATCTCATGGGAATTCCTTTAGGCTTGGAGCAGTTGGAAAGTAGAAAAGACTGGTATTAACTGAAGGATATACATTAACATAAATCAGCTCAATAAGAATTGGCAACTCTTTTGTAACCTGACAGTTTAAGTACACAGCCCGTTGCTAGATTATATGAATTCATATATACAAAAATATATTTGTGGTACCAAATATTTTTTTACGTGTAGTATTGCAAAAGCCAACTGAGACAAGATGGAAGAGCAAAACTGAAGTCACAATTGCATACCATTGAAGTTCACTAATATTGAATTATTTATTTAGTCTTTCTTTCTACCTGAAAAGAGTGTTCCCTCTAAAAATTCAAAAATAGTTGAGTTCTCTTAGAAATCTGCTCGCAGTAGCATTGGCTGATGACATATCCCCCAGCCTGACCACAGAGAGACACCAGAGGCAATAGCAGAGTAGCAGCTCTCCGACAAGTCAACTCAGACATTCACGGGTGTGGAAACAGTTCCTTATGTGGAATGCTGATAATGAAAAGTCCTTGGCCATATTTGGCACCTATTAATAGGGAGCACAGTACACGTGACTCATTTTGTTTACCTTAGAAAACTTGTTTCCCTGAATTGAATTGCGTTGCAATTTGATATTTTTTGTCTCAGGAGAAAACATACTGAACAGAAAGGAAATAACAGCCTTCAGGTAGGTTTAGACCAAAAGAGATTTAGACCAGACACAAAGAAAAACTTTCTACTAGCAGGATAGGTAAACACTGGACTAGATTGTTTGAGAAGATTGTGAACTTGTTACCACTGAAGGTTTATGGACACAAGGCATACCTCTAACGGGAATATTTTAGTGGAATCCTAGCATAACGTTACTACTCTGTTCCCTTGCCCCTTGACATTCTCTCCAGAACTAATTTTCTATTGTTCTTTTTTTAACAAAGCTGTCAAATATCCATTGTAAATTGTGAAACAAAGGCAGTGTTTCAAAAATACAGATTGTTTTACTTGTAAAAAAAGACACAAAATTATACAAATAAACAGTGTGCTCCATTTTCCTACAAAACAATAGTTTAGATTACTGCAGCATGTGATATTGAGTAATGGTACTGATTATAGAAATTTTTACAACTACAAAACAAAACTAATATATGATTACTCTGACAGTCTTGTACACATTGTAAGATTATTAGAGTAAAGGTTGTACTGTCATAATTTTGTTTGCTATGTTTTGCAGGAGAATATTGAGAAAACAAAAGATATACAAATATTATTCAGAGTAATGAAATGATGAGGGCATTAGAACTACATGGAAAGGTTAGCAAAGTCTGTTCTGCCTTTCTTTCTTTCTTTCTTTCTTTCTTTCTTTCTTTCTTTCTTTCTTTCTTTCTTTCTTTCTTTCTTTCTTTCTTT
>JAYECN010499634.1:0-14757 GCA_035222435.1 Microcambeva ribeirae | reverse complement strand
CATGGGAGTTGTAGTTCCGCCCAGGTGAGGCGGCCCCTTCCTGCCCTCGGCGGGGTGTCGAGGCCGCGGGCGGTGCCTCGCTGGAGGCCCGGTGGGGGAGTCCCCGCGGGGATCCCCAGTTCATCTGTGGCGCTGCCGCAGTGGCACCATCGGCCGCTTCTCCCCTGTGAAGTGTCGGGGTGGCCATGCCTTCCCCGCTCCATCATGCCCCATCTGCCGTGCTGTCCCTTGGCGCGGTTTGGTGCAGCCGCGGATGCGCAACGGTCCCCCCGCCAGCCTTCCTTATGGCTCACATCTCAGCCGTGTTTGAGTACCTGCTCCTCCCCAGACGTTTGGTCGCCTCGCCGTCGTCCCGCTGTGTCGCTGTGTCTCCCGACCAGGCTTCTCACGCTGCCCGAGTGTCCTTGCTGCCTTCCTGCCCCCGCGCTCGCTCTCCATGCAGGTGGGTGGTTACAAAATCGGAACACGTCCTCGTCTGCCCCGCGGCACCCATCGCCGAGAACACCCTGAGCGCGCTCGTTTCCGGGCCCCGTGCGCATTGTGTCACAAGCGACCTTTGTGTCACCACACGTGACCTTGTCCTTCCCCATACCCACCACATTCCATCCATGGAGGGGCTCAGAGAGCGCGCGGATCTGCCCCTCGGATCCCCTGCACGGGACGCATCCTGCCCCCCTGTCCCAATGACACTAAGGAGCCCTAAGCGAGCGCCAGGCTCCAGGTCTCCTGGTGAAGCCCGGGGAGGTTTCGAGCCATTCGGGTTCGTTCCCGGAGCCGCTGGAGCTCTTCCCTCCCCGGAGACCCCGGCAGCTTCCCCAGCCCTCAGGGCATCCCAAACCCTGGGAGCCGTTTTCAGGGGACAAATGTACACGGAGATGCTCCAGTCTCCCTCTCCGATTCAGTGAGCGCTGAAGGTTGAGAAATTAAAATAATAGCTAGATATGCTTTCAGGAGAGTGATTCCTCTGTGTAATTATAACACATATTATCCTCCCTATGAAAATACATTATATTGAATAAATTCCCTCTTTGAGCAGGGCTATTCATACTATTCATTTGTTTCAGTTCAAACATTTTTAGCTCATACATCTGGCAGGTTCTTGTGCAGCTTTCTAAGTTCTCTCCTGCTTATTTATCTGCTTTCCATGTTGCAGTATGGGATAGAGATAAGAATTAAACCACTATATATTTGCGAACAGCACTTAGATTTTTCAAAGATAATTTAATCAAGGCCATTAGTAAGGTAGGAAGAAAGATTGCTTTTTATTCAGTGCAAAAAAAAAAAAAAAAAAAAAAAAAAAAAAAAAAGGAAGCCTCATTCTTCTCAGAAAATGTTTTAACCACCTGAAGTCACTCACAGGAACTTGAAAGGGTGACAGCATTTTCACCGAGGAAGAGATCCATCTTGAAATAGCTCACTTCAAACGGTGGGTGTTTCAACACTGCCTTCAAGAAGATACTATTAGGCAGTTTTGACCTCCCCTTTTAGATTTTTTTTTTCTTTTTTAAAGGATTTTTCACCAGAGCAGAAACACTTTTGTGATTCCGGGAAACCAGGAAAGCTTTGCTGGAACAAAAATTTCACACAGCAACAGTGGGAACATGAGCACAGCCCTAATCTGCTAATGACCAAGAGCTGCAAAATGAGCCCCAGCGCACCCAGTGCCTCGCTAGAAGGAAGCAGGCAGCCATCGCTGCCGCAGGAGAGAGGGTTTTTAAAAGTCCTTCAGCTTTAGCACAAATAAATAATGCATTGGCCAGATCCTCAGCGGCATAAAGGGAAATAATTCCAGCGCAGCACCCGGGAATGCAGCCCAAAGTTTTAAATTTGGGGGATCTACGGTCAGATCTGGGTTACATTTGCAAAGGGGAGATGCGCTGGGTTTTCGCTGAGAGCAAGACCCAGCCCCGTGATCTTTAAGATGACAGCGTCCCCTTAATTTAATATCATTATTTTTGACTGGTGCTAGCAATCCAAAGTGCTGAGCGTTTTCATCTCTCATTGTGACAAATACACGCTGTAATTCTTTGACCAAAATGTCAGTCTGCTCTGAAAATGACTGGCCCTCAGAATGAGAAAGATTTCCAGGGGATTAAAACCGGGCCATTACTCTCCAGTTTAAATGCATTCAAGGCTCTGAAAGCCTATCTGCTTTGGTTCCCTTTGTACGAAAAGTTATTGACTTATCAAGGTTAAAATACATTCAGTATGGTCCAATAAAACAGGGATATCTCAGCATTCATGCTGTCATTTGCAGGTCCGTTTTCATGGCAACAGGGCTCTTTTCTGCACATTAAACGGTTCAGTTGTGCAAAGTTCAGACATTACATAAACACAGAGGTAACAACACCACACACACACACACACAAAAATCAATGAGCTCATAGGCATGGAAAAAGGAGATAGCATTGATTGGTCCCGCCGTCGATATTTGGGATCGCTGGTTCCTGCCCTCCCGGGTCGGCACCACGGATACAAAAGGAAGCTGAAGGACACGCTGGGGCGGGTGGGCCTGCTGCCTCCTGCCTGTTAATTAATGTCACCCAGTTAGGGACAAGAAGTTCGTGGTGGGGACACTCCGGTGAGCGGCTTTGATGCCTCCCAGCCAGGGAGCGGTGGGAGAGACCCCGGCGTTAAAATGTTTGTTATGGGAGAGACACCAACATCTGCTGGGGAAGCAAACGGAGAGCTGGGAGGGGACGTGGGATGACTGCGGGCAGCCAGGCATGAAGGGAAGAGGAGGAGGAGGGCGGGGAGGAAGGCGGCGAGGGAGCGGGGCTCCCGCCAGGCGGAGGCTGCGGTGCAAGAGAGGACCCACCGTCCCTTGCCTTGTCAAGGGCTTCTGTCCTGGTCCCGGCGCCGGCTGCCAGCGGTGACGTGGGCTGGGGCACTGGTGGCCGAGGGGGTCCCGGCCCGGGACAGGCTGGCTCGGCCGGGTGCTGGCGCGGCGGCCGCGCGCCCGGCCCGCGCAGCTCCGTGGGGATCGCGTGCGTGCCGGCAGCCGGCCGAGCCTATTTTTATTCCCCGGTTAAAAATATCGCCGTCCAGGTCACTGGCACATGATGGATCGTCATTGCCCCGAGCATCCTGCTGGAGACGGCGGGAGGGCTCCGCGGCGCCTCTCCCTCCCTTGAACCTGGGCCGTTTGGGTGGATCTGCTGGCAGGAAACGCGGCGAAGGGCGTCTCAGCACCGGGGTCCTGCCGCCCCACGGCAGGGAGCCGGCGCAGCGAGGGGACACGGGGCCCTGCGAGCGGCCTCTGCGCCTGGGCCTCCCTGCTGTCCCCCCGCTCGCGTCCCCTGCCTGCAGCAGCGCCGGGCCCACCGTTCCCTTCTTTATTCCCTTCTCATTTGTATCTTGTGAAAAAACTAAGCCTTGCTCAAAAGCTTGGGTGAAAAAAAGCCTTGTGAGAGGGGATAAAAGAGCGCAGGGAAAAGGCAATTCCAGCCTGCGGTGTTTTCTGGCCCTCTGAGTCAGGAGCTTCTGATGCTGCGTGCGATAGGAGCGGGAGTGACACATGGTTTGGTTTTATCTCACCTGGGTGCATTTCATAGCCAGCACGGGGCCGTTTTGCAGCTGCTTGGTGCGGGAGTGCTCGGAGCAGCCGGATCCGGCACCCAGCGGGATGAGCCCCTTTTAGCACCACAAGGGCCACCCCGCCGGAGCAAAGGGCCCTCTGTGGCCGTGTCACCTCCCGGCCACCGGGCCATCCCAGAGCACTTCACACTCCCCCTTGCTGAGGCATTTTGGCTTGGCCAGCTATTGATCCCTGGAAACATCGATGGTCCGGGCCGGGCTCTCCGGCTGCATCGCGGGCGATGGGATCATGCATCCTTCTCCAGCACCCATTTTCCATTTCCCTTCGGTTGCTCTGAAGCTGGTGCCACTCTCCCCGACATGACCCGATTCCCACTTAATGGCATGTATGGAGCAGCGCCTGCAGCCGGGATTAAGGGGGTCCCCACGGGAGGCAGCCGTGGGGAATGTGGCGTCCCCAGGAGCCGGGTGCAGGGCAGGGATCCAGAAGTGGCATCCGAGCGAGCTGGAGATTCCCTGGAGATTTTCACCTTTAACTTATTTGCTTCTCTCTCCTCTCCAAACGTGCTGACATTTGGAAAGGGGAAGAGCAGCAATTTGCTCGTTTCAGCAAGTTCCCCTTTTTCTCCGCACGCTTCTTGAGAGGCTGCGTGTGGCCCCGGGAATTAACGGCTCGCTCCCGGGATGCGTGTGGGGCTTGGATTTTAGGGAAAGGGAAGGCGAAGCATCCGCGTGGGCCCCGCGCGCAGCCGCGCTCGGCTTCCCGCAAGGGAAACCTGATTTAATTCTCTTGACAGTCAAGAATTTAAAGTGATTTATTAAAAATGTATAAAGCCCGGTTGTTGGTGTCTCGGCTCTGATAAGAGCATTGTCTCCCGCGCCGCTCCCGTGTCAGATATGCTCAGCTTTGGTTTATGTTCCCCTCACTCAAACCGCTCCTGAAATGACATCCGTGCCGGATAAGAAGGATCCCGCCACTGTGCATATTAATTTTCAGCAGACTGCCTCGGGCAAACAAATTCAGGCTTCAAGAGTCATTACATCTGATCCGCGACCTCGGGGAGGGCGGCGGTGGGAGCGACCGGCCCTGGGCAGCAGCTCCCGACCTCCCTGGGATGCTCCAAGGAATGGCAGGATGGAGGCATCGCCTCTCGGGGCCGGGGGAGCATCCCCAGCCTTGGGAAGGGACACGGGCTTTGGGCTTTCTTCCTTAAGTGCCATCCTGGGGACCCCCCATCCTGCCGCCTCTCCCCAGCAGGAAGCAGCGGATCCGGCCCCTTCTCCCGCTGGGAGCGTGGGCCCGCTCCCGATGAGCCGGGGCGCGCCGGGAAGATGAATGAAGATGTGCACAGGGCATGAGCGGCGCTGGCCCTCTGTGATGGATTCCAGCCCGCAGCCATAAATCTGCTCACGGAGCTCAGGCGTGTGGCCGAGCACGGAGGCGGCAGAGGCTCCGGCTTCCCTGCTGGCGGGATGGAGAGGCCGGAGCAACCCCACGATGGATCTGCCCCGGGCCAGGGCCACTTGATCCTGGAGGGTTTTTCAAATGAGGTTTATTAGGGGGCTCTGAGGAGGGTTTATTAGGGTGATTTGGAAGCCCGGGGAGAGGGGAGAGAAACCTCCCGAGTCTGCAGGATTGGGATGTTTCGGCACCCGGCCCCGCTCGCCCTCTCGCGGGACACGCGGCCGCGCTCCGGGCTCCCGCCGGCTCCGGGCGCCCGGACACAGGGTGATCGAAAGGGCTGGGTTTGCAGGAGGGAAAGGAAAAGCTGCGGCAGAGCGGCGCTGAAGCCACGTGGCCCCTGCGTCCGGCACCGGATCCCTGCGTCCGCGATGCCAGTCGCTTCCCGGCGCCCCTGCCGGGCCCGGAGAGCCCCTTCTCCCCCCGCAGGGCGGCCGCGCCGGCTCCAGGTGACGTCCTGGCGCAGGGCGATTAGGCCGATTATAGTCATTAGCTCTGTCCCTAATTCTCCCCCCTTTTATCCTTAACCTTTCCGGGGGGGGGGGAGGAGAAAGGGCAGCTTCTCCTCCTTCCCTTTCTTCCCTGTGGCCCCTTTCCCAGCTCTGGGGTGAGGAGAGCCCCGGCACGGGTGGGTTTCGGTGAGAAAAATCCGCATTGATCCTTTCTGGGAAGCGGGTGCGCTCCCTGCGCCGCATCCATTACGCGCAGCTGCCTAATTGCCCCTCGGCCGCCCCAGCAAAGCCGCCTAAAAGCTGCCGCGCGGAGGAAGCCCCGGCTCTATAAATTGATTCGGGAGGGAGAGCGCGAGCGAGCGAAGAAAAGCATTAATTACAGATGCTTCTGTGGGCACCGCTTTATGGCAGAGAGACCAGGATGTGGGCAATTCTCCTAAATGTGCTGATTAGACAGCACTTCATGTCTCGGAGCACATTAAATGGGCTCTGTAAAGCTATTAAAGATGCAGGGCCATAAAGAATTGAAGAGGCAGCGGGTGAGCGCGCAGGCAGCGGGGAGCGGGCCGGGCTGCGGCGCAGCGCGCTCGGCGTCAACAAGTCCTCGGAGCGACCCGCGTGGACGCGGCACGGTGCAGGTGCGCGTCCCGGCCCCGTTCCGGCCCCGCGGCTCCGCTGTGGGAGCACTGGGCACAGCCCGGGTGCCAGCACCTCCCAGAGAATCCCGGCTCCGTCCCCACGGCATCCTTGGAACATCCTTGCAGCCCCCAGCTGGGTGCTGAGCTGGGCCCACGAGGGCTTGCCGGTGCCATGCCGGTGCCGTGCCGGTGCCGGGATGTTGAGCAGCTGGGCATTCCCATGCTGGAGAGCACGTGGAGCCAATGGGGTAGGAATTTCCCGCTCCTGGCTATGAAATACAGGAGCGCTGAGCCGTGGTGGCCGCGGCTGCAGGCGCAGGGGTCCCGGCACGGCCGGGCACCCGGCACTGGGGAGCCCCAGCGCCGCTCAAGGTTAGCGCCGGCAATTAAGGACAGGAATTTATATGCAGCAAAAGCCTCCAACTAATTACAGGTTGCAATGGAAAGCGATCGGAGATCAGGCTGTTCGCAAAGGCGGCGCCCGGCGGAGTCCCTTCCCGAGGTTTCTGTCTCTTCCCAAGGTTTCCAGGCTTGGCCCCGCACTGCCCATGTGGCCTCAGGGCAACTCTGGAGTCAGTAACCCCCCAAAACGGAAAACAAATAAGAGGGGGAAGCGCCAGAGTACTGAATCGATTCATTTAATTTTCCCCTCTCATTTGATCAAGAGCAGGGTGACATTTGGCAAAAGTTGCTGATGAGGGATTGAATGATTAATTGTCATGACAACGATCCCGGGAAGGGCAGGGAGGAGCCGGAGCGGCGGAGGCGAGCGGAGCGCCCGGCTGTGCACGCCGCTCGCGGGGAGACGTGGCCGTGCGTCTCTAATGAGAGGTTAACTGTGTCCCCAAAGTAATTACAACTGATTGAAGAGGTAGTTAGTAATTAGAGGATTATCTGTAATGAGTCTCACCTGCAGTGGTTGCCATAGCTACAGTGTTTTGGATGATCGGAGTTAAAATAGGACGGAGGCCGTGGCGCTCCGGAGAGGCGGCTCTCCCGTGGGGCCGGCAAAGGAAACCCAAGTCCCCCGAGCACAGCCGGGCCGGCCCATTCCATGGGAAAAACCTCTTCCAAGGGAGCCGCCAAGGGGGACCCGCTGTGTTCCCACACATCCCTCTGTGCCCCATTCCCGCACACAACGTGCAGAGGGGCTGCAGGATCCCCCCACATGGCAGCGGCTGAGCCTGTTCCTGCCCATCACCATCCTCACGCACAGGATCCTTAATTCTGCCATCCGTAAAGGATAAGCCTTGCTCAGCCTGGGCTCTCAGTGCAAACTCATACCCCCGTTTAATCCCTTGCTGGTACCCACGGCCCCGCGCCCAGAGCGAGCGGAGCAAGCGCCCCGCAAGAGCGCGGCAAGCGAGAGGATCCTTGCAGCTCCGCTTCCCAGGGAGCAGGGAATCCCCCAAAAGGGAGCCCGGGAGGCTCCCTTGCGCAGCTGGCACGAAGCCACCTCATGCTGGTGCATCCTGGGGGAAACTGTGCCACTTCTCTCTTTATTTTCCGGAAAGCGGTGCTGGTGTTTGAAAACAAACCTCTTGATATACATATATATACACACATATATGTACATGCACTCACCTTTATGTATACAAAAGCCTTTCAAAAAGTTAATCTGAAAAAAAACCCCATTCCCAAAACACACTCTGAACTCAACAACTTGGCTTGAACTGAAACAAGACTTTCCTGGACTTTTTTTTCACCAAAAATGTCAGCCCTTCTCCCCAGCCCTGCGTCTCCGCACCGCCCCGACCCTGCGGACCGCGGCTCCCTTTGCCAGCCGGACCCGGCGCCGTGCTGGCCCGGCCGGGCCCTGGCGACCCGGGGACGTTTCTCTAAAGGTTTTGATTTTTGCAAATCTCAGATTTCGGGGCAGATCCCACCTGACAGGGCGCCTTTAAAGGGGGATTAGCAGCGGCTATTGTGACTGCGGAGGCGAAGGGGCAGCCTCCTGGCGGGCTAAGCTCCTAATGAGCTGCCGAGGCCGCGCGGCTGGAGCGCATTAAGGCGTAAGTTAATAAACACATGGCCGGGGTCTCCCCTTGCCGGGGCTGCCTCTGCCCAGGAAGGGCCCAAGGCCCCCAGGGAGGTGGGATGCCCTTGGGATGCTCTCGGGGTGCTCTCGGGGTGCTCTCAGGGTGCTCGCCGGAGGGGAAGCTCCTGGAGCGGGGTGCTCTCTGGGTGCTCTCAGGGTGCTCGCCGTACCCAGTGCTCAGCAGATGCTCCCTGGACACGGCGCTTGCCAGAGGGGTTGCTCACCGGATGGGAATGCCCGCTGGATAGGATGCTCCCAGAATGCACACCTGAGGAGATACTTGCCAGGCGGGATTCTCACGGGATGGGAATCTTGCAGGATGGGATGCGTGCTGGAAGGGAAGCCCCCCAGCCGGGATGCTCTCCGGAGGGGATGCTCGCGGGCAGGGATGCTCCCGGGCGCTCTCCGGGGGGAAAGATCGCAGGACACGCACGAGCCCAGGCGCCGCTCCCACGTGCTCAGCTCCCACCTCTGCCCCCGGCATTCAGCCCCACACGGAGGGTTTCAGGTAGCAGCAGGAACAGTTTCCACCAAAATTAGAGGTGTAATTCACACCAGGTCTCCGCTTGTGGTGGGTTTGGCGAATGTGCTGGGCTTCCTCCCCCTCCTTTTTAATAAAGTCTAAACTGTGAAGCTAAACTACTTGACAGAGTCCTTTAAATATGTGCAAATATATATTTGCACTCATTTTTTTTTTTCCTGGAGGCTCTTCCATTAGGTAATATTTGTTGCCAACATTAATTTCATTAGATTTGCATGGCATTTTAATAGGAGCCCCAGTGTTTTTCGCATACATTAGCATGCGCAGGGAAGCGCAGGTCGACAAATTATAGTAAAATAGAAATCGGGCTGAAAGGCACGAGGGGAACTGCTTGAGAGCGACTTGGCTTTTGGGCCCTGCCACCAGCCAGGGGCTGACCCGAGCGCGCGGCCCCGCGGCTGCCGGCGGCAAGCGCCGCCACGGGAGATTCAAAATCAGACCCGAAATCTGACAGCGCCTTAATGAAGATATTTTAAAGCTGATTGTCACCCGCACGCCTGATTGCAGCCGCCGACCCAAGTGGAAGAGCTCACAAATTAAATATGTGGTGATTATGCAAACTTGATCTTGTGTTTATTTCTCATAAATAAGGCATGAGCGGCGGCTCCGCGCGCCCCGGCACGCTTCCTACGGCGATATTTATTGTATGCAAATGGGGCCGAGGGCTGGGAGGAGAAGTAATCAAGTGCTTATCAGCCAGCATCTACGGTGGAGCTGGGAATATTAACCGGGGCCGGGAGGTTTGCATCGATTTCGAGGGAGGTGACGGGGTTCTCAGCGCAAATTCACGGTGGCAAGAGCGGCCACATCCCATCCCGTCCCGTCCCACTGCTGCAGCCGCATTTCAAAGCCGAGCGTGTTGCATCCCAGAGCGCCAGGTGATCCCCGGGAGCAGGAGGCCGGGCAGGAGCACGAGGACCCTGCGGCATCTTGGCAGGATGATGAATATTCCCGAAACTCGGCCACGCCGCAGCCCGCGGCCACCCGTGTGGTCCTGCCTGGGGGGCCGCGTGGGGAGGGAGCCGCTGATGATGATAAATGCACCAAGGGCGACTCTTTCTTTCTCTTTTTCCACTCCCCCCCCCATCATTTTATAGGAAATACATGTTGGAAATGAAATTGAAATGAAAATGAATAAATATTTCATAGGCTACAATTACTGTGGCGCGGGACCAAGACAACTGCAGCAGCTCCCGCTGCGCCCGGCGCCGCTGCAGCTCCCGGGCAGCCGATCGCTCCCAGGGCTTCCCGGCTGCTTCCTCACCTGCAAGACAGGATGGGGATGGCGATGGCAGCCGTGGGGGCTGTGACACCCATCCTGGGGCTCAAGGACTGGGCGCGACTTTGGGACGATCAAAATAAAACCGAGGCAAATGCAACTCTCGGCGTTACCAGTGCACAGTGTGAGCCAAGAGCCGCCCTGAGTGCGGTAACGGCCTCGGTGGCACCACGAACGTGACGTCGATGCTCGTGCCCCCCGCACTGCCCCCCGTGGCCCGGCCACCCCCCAGGGCCCCCCGTGCGCTGTCTCCCCGCGCTACCGCCTCGCTCGCGCGCTGGGCACGTGCCGCCCGTCACGGGCCCCGTGCAGCCCGTCAGAGCGGCGGGGCCGTGCGGAGGCAGGCGGAGGCGCGCGGGGACCCGCGCGTGCTGCCTGTCAGGTGTTTGCGGCGGCGGCCGGGAGACGAGACGGGCGCTTTGATGCGCGCGGGAGGCAGGCGGGAGCGCGGGGCCGCCCGCAGCCTTTGAAAAGGCATTAGGGAGAAAACGTGACAAAACGGCACATCCGCCGCGCAGCCGCCACGTCCCCCCCGGCGCCGCCGCGAGCGCCACCCCCGCGGGCAGCCAGGATGCAGCGGGGAGAGCCGGGAGAAGGGAAAAGCAGCAGGATGCGCGTGGTGGCCCAGGGGCCGGGATGCACCGGCTGCCCAGGACGCGGCGCGGGATGCGGGGCCGCTCCGGGGCGAAGCCGGCGCGCGAGGCCGCACTGCAGGAGCGCCCCTGCCCGACGTGGGACACACGGGAACAGCGATGCAGCCGCTGACATTCCCACTATGCGTGCTCTGCTTCTGCTCCGGATCCGCTCCCCTTTTATCCCTGCCTTTCAATATCATTACAGATCCTGGTGTTATTCCAATGACATCAATTATTCTATCACTGCGGTGCAGAGGGCGGCGGCAGTGCCACCATGCAGTCCTCTGGAAAGGATTCCCGATCCCATGGGATCCACTGGAGGTCCATTAACCCACGCTCTTGGCTCCGGGTTAACCTGAGGAATTACTCCGGGAATGCAGCAGAATCACCCGCAAAGTCATTTTGGGAGACGATTTACAGCAGAAATCATTTGAATAAACTTTCAGTTCTCTTCGAGGGCAGGTTCTCCCGACACTTTTCCCGTGGGATTTTGCTGTTCCGCCCCAGCGGGGCCCCAGCGGGCACCCCCTCCCCCCTCCAGCCAGCCCCCCGGCCCCAGGCAGACGAATGGGCCCCGTCGCCGCCCCGTCCCCCGAGGTGTCACCGTGATTTATGGCGCCCTCCGTGCCGGGCCGGACCAGCGGAGACGCAGCGGCTGCGGGGGCACCTGCGCACGGCTCGCGGCCTCCTCGCCGCGGGCGCCCGGGGGCTGCAGCGGCAGCGGTGCTGCTGGGGATGCTCTGGTGGCTAATAGGGGGCGAGCGGGATGCGGCCGCTCCTCTTCCTCCTCCTCGCCGTCCCTCACGCTGGGCTGCAGCTGCTGCAGGGCCTGAGAAGGGGGATGCGAGGGGCTCCGCAGCAGCCCCAGGGCCCGTCAGCCCCGCGCCGGGCGGCAGCACCGCAGCCTGTTGCAGTGTCCCCGGCACGTCCCCAGGAGCCGGGGCCTCATGGAAGAGGGCTCAAGGTGCAGCTCCGGGGCACCCAGGACCCGGCTCTCCCACCGGGAGGAGGTTTCCGCGCTGGGAAGCGGCTGGAGCGGCGCTGTGAGCCCCGGAGCCGACGCTGCTCCGAACCCGCCTTGGCGTGACCTTGTTGGCACTGGGGGGTCCCCTGGCCCTGGGGGGTTCCCATGGTCCTGGGAGGTCCCACGGTCCTGCAAGGAGGTCACGGCTGCACCGGGGTGGCCTCCGGAGGGGCCTGGGCGGGCGCCGGTGCCTGTGGAGCTGGGATGAGCACGGAGCAGGAGGAGGTTTCCCTGGCAACGGGAGCCAAGCGTGCGGGAGAGGAGCGCTCCGCTCGCCCGCTCCTCCGGGAACGCCGCGGGGCCTCGGGGCACTTCCCATCGGAGAAGCAGCGAGGACCCGGGCAGCCGCCAGCGCAGGAGCCCGGGATGCCCCTTGTAATGAGGCCGGCGTGTCCCTACGCCGGGAAATCAACGGTCACACCAGTCAGTCTGTTTTATTAGCACACGGCGCCCGGGAGCGCAGGGCCTGGCGGATGCTGCCGGGGTGCCGGGAACAGCAGCACTGGGAATCGGGGCGCCCGGGCACGGGAATCGGGGCACCCGGGCACGGGAATCGGGGCATCCCGGCACCGGAACCGGGGCATCCCAGCACCGGAACCGGGGCATCCCGGCACGCCAGGGGCCCACCGGGAAGGACGGCGGCACCGGCACCGCGGACTCCATCCCTCGCCACCCACGGAGCTCCGGCAACGCCGGCCCCACCTGGGGGCCGCCAGCCCTCCTGACGGGCTAGGAAATATAGATCACACCGTTAATAATACATACATTTATTAAAATTAAACCAGCAGCAGATATTACATCCAGCAGCACTAAATTATGGATAGACCTCATCCCCAACCTTTGTTTTTAATTAAAAAGCCCCTTTCAGTAATTCCATTAGAGCAGTCGCTTATGTTTTCTTTTGCCTTCTCCCCTTCAATAATGCAATCTGAGCGCATTTAGGTTGTGCTGATGAAACGGCTTTGAAGTTTCATGAATTGCTGATGTAATTGAATAAAAATAATATTAAAAAGAGAGCGAGAGAAAGGCAGCTCTCTAAACCTAAATCCTAATGAAATCACCTTAGCACCCGAGCAGAGTGACAGCTCCGGTCTGGATTTGTGCATATTCCAATAATCCTAAACCTATTAGCGATGAGACACCGTACGAGCCGCATGTTGTGGATTAGGACTGAAAAAGGACTCGAACAAAAACTCGACCCTCCCTTCAATTCCCGCTGGGAGGTGCCGCAGCCGGGCGGGAGGCGCCCGGAGCGCGCGGGGCTCTGCCAACGCCACCGCCTTCCCCGCGGCAGCGCCGGAGCCTCGCCGGCCCCGGCTGCCCCTCACCGGGGCATTCGGAGCGACTGGCGCCCAGAGCCGGCCCCGGCTCCGAGGACGCTCCGCAGGGACGGGGACGTTCCGCGGGGTTGGCTCGGAGCCTCCATTAGGTCTAATGGCAGCTTCCAGCTTTGGAGCCAACGACGGCCTGGTGGCTGCCCAGCCTCCTGCTCTTTAATTGTAATCGCCTCTAATGGATCGTCGCGGCTGCCGTTAACAAAATGATAATTGCAGCATCGATCTTGCCGAAATCACCGCAGAAAACGCGGGCGCCGGGCCTGCGGCGCGGAGGTGAAGGGCAGTTCAGCCCGGGCGCTCGGAGCGCGCGCGGCATCTTTGGCACCCGCGTCCCCGCTCAGCCACCCCGTCCCCCCTGCACCCTGGTCCCAACCTGCCTGAAACACAGGGTGAAGCGCTGGGTCTGCCCCCGCACCTGCGGCGGGACCCTGGGGAGGTGGAGCCCGTCCAGGAGGGGACAGTCAGCCCGGACGTGACCTTCGTCCTCAGGAAATGCTGCTCGGCCAGGAGGTGACACTTGGCCAGGAGGTGACACTTGGCCGGGAGGTGACACTTGGCCGGGAGGTGCCGTTCAGCCAGGAGGGGCCGTTCAGCTGCCTTCGGGAAACGCTGCTCGCCAGGAGGTGATGCTCAGCTGCACGCGGCGCTCGGCCGGGAGGCCGTGCCCAGGCGGGAGGCGATGCCCGGCCAGGAGGCGGCACTGAGCCGGAGGCAGCGCTTGGCCTGGAGGC
Source organism: Microcambeva ribeirae (assembly GCA_035222435.1). Taxonomy (NCBI): domain Eukaryota; kingdom Metazoa; phylum Chordata; class Actinopteri; order Siluriformes; family Trichomycteridae; genus Microcambeva; species Microcambeva ribeirae. The sequence goes on along the minus strand of JAYECN010499634.1, from coordinate 1,083 downwards.
CATGCCCAGCTGGGCAGGGATGCTCAGCCACGGCGTGATGCCCAGCCTGGAGGAGACCCTCGGCCAGGCGGTGGTGCCCAGCCAGGAGGTGATGCTCACCCATGGTGGGATGCTCATCCAAGAGGGGATGCCCTCCGAGGAGGTGATTCTCACCCGTGACGAGATGCTCGCCCGTGACGTGATGCTCACCCATGATGTGATGCTCACCCATGATGTGATGCTCACCCATGACGAGATGCTCACCCATGATATGATGCTCACCCATGATATGATGCTCACCCATGATATGATGCTCACCCATGACGAGATGCTCACCCATGATGTGATGCTCACCCATGATGTGATGCTCCCCATGACGTGCTGTTCACCCACGACAAGATGCTCCCCAGGACGTGAAGCTCCAGAGACCTCCAGCAGCTCGCAGGCCGCAGCGTGTGGGGCCGGGACCCCACCACGTCTCCTGCATGTCCCCAGGCTGCAAGAGGCCGGGGACGGGGCAGAGCCTCTCGCCTTTGCTTCCTTCCCTCTCTTTTAATTTCTTTCTTCCCAACTTAAACTCCTCTGCAGGATAATGCGATAAAGACATGAAGCACCTAATTTTCATTGGGGGACAACAGTCGCAATGGTGTATTTACCCAGTCATACCATTATGAAATCCTACAATTAAGGCTTCAATCAGATAAATGCAATTACATAACACGATCTTATACGATATAATTAAAAACATCTGCAATCAAACCGAAGCCGATGGTACAGCAATCCGTAATCAGAAATTACCCACCAGCAGCTCCGGCGGAGCGGCTCCGGGCAGGAACGCGGCAGGACCCTGCGTGGCCCTGGGCTTGGCGGATGGGCGGCCGCTGGAGAGGCTGGAAGCGTGCGGGAAGTGCGTGGGAAGTGCGCAGGGGCCTCGGGAAGCAGGAGCCGTCCCCATTGCCCACGTGCAGGGGTGCCCAGCAGGGCTACGAGCGAAGCGGGAGGCATCGGTGCCCGGCCCTGGCTCGCGGCCCCGCGTCCTGCCGCCTGGCACCAAATGAAGACGAATGGCCTTGGTGACACACGAGCATCCGCTCAGGAGCGCGC
>JAYECN010499621.1:0-14758 GCA_035222435.1 Microcambeva ribeirae | reverse complement strand
GCCACCTGCTGTAGGTGACCCTGTGTGTGCAGGGGGTTGGACTAGATGATCTCTAGAGGTCCCTTCCAACCTTAAGCGTTCAATGATTCTATGATTCATTCTATGAATACTGAGTTAAAAAATAAATCAGACTTCTTTTAGCAGGAAAATTTAATTGTCTTGCCCTCAACTCCTCTGGATCAATCTGTACTTCCCTGCACCAAGCAGCCTCCGACTTCCTCATGGGACCCCTTGTACTCACCCTTGTCTGCAGGGATGCTACACTGCTACCCCAAGGCAGGCACGCTGCACCATGCACGCAGGAAAATGTAAGGAGGGCAGGACACAAGATAAACATTTTTTGCATGTGACCAAAAAGGACAGAAGACAACAGATACTTTAAAACCCCTCTCAGCTTTGCTAAACACTTGGTTTTGAAAGATGCGTTTATATGGACCTGGTTTCTAGAAGTATTTTCTGTACAGGCTTTTCTTCAAGTTTTACTCAATGCAGTGTGCAATAAGCACATTAGCACTACCTATTTATGCAGTACTAGCAAAAAATATCCTGCTGAAACTGCTGTCCTCTTGAGACTGAGAAATTCTAGCCAACCTTCTTCCCTGGGAGAAGGCAGCATATCCTTACTCAAATGCTACAACTTCAAAACCAGGCAGAGCTGTCTCCTTCAAATGTTCATCTTTTAATTCCACAGCGATGCTTCTCTTTGCTGCAATTCTCTGTGCCATTTACACTTTTATTCTTACCAAGGTCTCTTCTTACAATGCTTAGAAGCACACAAACAGTTTCACCTTGATCTTCAATGAGTCTTTTAAGCCTCAAAGACAAGGGATTTTTAATACAATGGTGTATTTTGTGCTTCAAGTTATGCTATGAGACAAAATACACCTTAAAACAAGACCCTTCAGTTTGACCCTTAAGCATGAAATGAAGTGACATTTCGGCTTTGATCCTCAATCCAAACTCACAGTCAGCTTCGGAGTTGGATCTCCAAATGATCAAGGACCAATCTCTGAGTCCACTGCAAACAGGACCTACATTGTCAGTCTTGCATTAAGACCTGCTCTGCAGGGATTAACACTGTATGAACTAACATCAGCTCAAACTCCTCTGATTCAAAAAAAAAAAAAAAAAAATCAGATAGATCACCTGACAAAGCTCCCACAAATTCCAGTTAAGATTTGGCTTAACTAGAACTCCAAGCTTCAGATTCAGCTCTTGGATGTCATACAATCTTTCAACAGTGAAGACAGACGTGCTATTTTCTCTCATCTGTGACATTTATTTTCTCTGTTTCCCTTCCAGGCAACAGAACTGGCAACTCCAGCAGCCTGCACCTTATTTCTAGCATTGCAATAGTCACAGGCAAATAGCACTATTTGCCTAATAGTTCAATATAGCCAATAGTTCTAGTTTATTAAAAGTAAACTTTTCAGTTTATTACTCAGCGCACTCATGGAGCAGCTTTACTCTAACACAGTGCAATCTGCTGCTAATTAGGTTGATTCCTTCTGGCTCAATCCATATGCATTGGGGTCTCTTCTGCCCGTTCCTTTGGGATAAAAATCCTCTCTCTCTCCAAAGGGACCTTCTGCACAGACAGCAAGGAGGAGCTACCAAATGACCACTCTGCCAGCTCCCCTTTCCTCCCCTCTGAAATAGGAGTCTCTTGCTCTGAGGTCAAATTGTGAGCCATGGGCTGGTGTGTTTTCTATGGGCATCCAGAGGTTCTAGTGGTGCAAGTGCTCCCTATGGCACCTACCCATGTTCTTTATTTAATGAAGGCATTTCTATTATTACATTCTATAATCTCCTTTTAATTACACTTAAATTCTAACTCAAAAAACTCCCTGGTCACATTTTTCTCCTCGGTACTAATACCTACTAATGGGAGCACTTAAAAATCCAACATGTTTAAAGCACAAGTTAAAAATCCAATTAGGCATGGGCTTTGATCAGATTTTGCGTGCTTCATCCCCAGCTCCGCTAGGGAAATGAACCAACATGAACTGTGGAGAACTGCGGAAGCAACACAAGTCATGACTTTCAGCACACACACGTCACCAGATAGCACTGATGGGGACTGCACACATGCACGTACCCTATCAGGTGTTCACCGAGGGGCAGCACTCACCCTGCAACTGTTTAGCAGAAAACAACTAGTTCTCCTCTGAATAAATTTGTGATTGAACAGATTTCTCCAGTTGCAGCTCCCTCCCCCTTTAACAGAAACAGGATCAGATTATCTATGTGCACACACACCAACAACCTTTTATCCTCTTATTTCCATCTCTTCCCAAACCATCGACTTAAAAACTGTAACAATAAAGCAAATCCCAGGATTACACCAGATGTGGTTCTTGCCATCTAAAGGATAACCAGCTTCACTTCTCTAGGTCTAAAGCAGCAGCTGCTTGGCAGGCTAGGGTTAACCCCAGCCTCAGCAGCATGAGTGCCTCAATGCTGCATTTCAGGACAAGGTCACTCACTCTACCCATCCAGCTCCCCACTGCCCTCCCCTCACCAAAAAAAAAAACAAATCTCAGCATTTAGCAGCCAAAATTGGGAAAGCCTAAAAGCAAAGATTAGCTTTACCCTTGTGAGAGGTACCAAACTCTCATGATCATGACAGAGGAAATTAGCAGCACAGAAAATTCTTCTCATTGCCTTACGTTCCTCTTTAGGCTCCTCTGCAGTACAAACCAATCCTGATGCCCTTTGGAAGAGCTGTTCTCAAAAGGTGAGGAGGAAGCAGCTCATAAAACCAGATGAACGAGTAAAGCTCTTGTCAGGGTCCTGACAGCACCAGGAGGCCCTACCTGCCCCGAGCAGCCTCACCAAGGACCCATGAGACACCCTCCTGCCTACTGGCCATGTAAGCCCAAGGCCAGGGGCTCAAGACTAGGCACCCAGTCCTGAGCAGAGCTGCTCTATAGAGGGAGCCCTGTCCCTTCCTCCTGATTTCCACACTTCCCAGATGGGAATGGGCAGACTCATCTCCTAGGTGGACCTGACTCATGTTTAGATAACCTTGTCTTCAGTCCTGCCTCCAGCCCTATCTGCTGCTGAGCTAGGGCTGATGAACCACATTGAGATATCTGATAAGAAAGTAAAAACCCTTTGAGCCAAGTTATAAAAAGCAGAAAATAAGGCACTTCGCTGTGTGATTAAACCACACGCATAAATCATTAAAATAGTACAAGGCCATCTCCATATTCCCCTTCACCTGGGGTTCATTCAACCCAATATACTTGGAGAATATTGCTCAACAACCACATCTTCGGGCAGTGACAGGAGAATTGGGCTGGGCAAACTGCCAGAGGCAAGACAGTGCTGGTGATGCGGGCACAGTTCCCTGCTCCACCAGGAGCTTCTTCACTGCTGTGGACAAGTGACTGAGGGGCTAGGAGGAAGACTAATCACACTGCTTTGGCCATCTAACTTAGCTTCCTGACAGTGGAGATTACCCAAGAAGCAGCTGTTAGTAGTGTGCCCTAGAGCAGGCTGGGGCACCTCTCATTCCTGGAGCCAGACCTTGTGGGTCCCTATCAGTCAGTTACCTTGGTGTCCTTCAGAGAACGCCATCTGCCTACCCCAGGAAGAAAGGGGTGTTGACCAACTTACCTAACATAAGCACCTTGGCAGTATGAGATACCTACCCCTGTAGTAGCAAAATTACAGGCTATCACCTCATCCACACACTGGAGCTCACATGAGGCACCTGTCTGCCCACATGCCTATTTCCAAACAGGTCAGAGGGGGAGTGATATTTAGGATCAAATACAGACTCACATTTGAGTCTGAATAGACCTGCCAGAGCAATCAGTTTTGGTGGCCAGCTCCTGCTTGTAGCTTTCCTGTTGTATAAGGCACTAGCCTGCCAACCTTGAGCACTGTACAGGTTCAGAACAGCTCAGTTATGGTGATAACACCAGCGCCCGTGTCAGGCACATCAGATTCTTGCAGCACATGCTCAAGATTAGGTCTGCTCAGGGCCATCACAGGGCTTTGCTTAAGCAGGAGCACAGAGCTCCCTGGTGCTGCAGAACAGCAAGGGCAGATTAAAGGAGAGGAGGAACCACCTTCTTCTCCATAACTAACTGCTGTGGCCCATTTGAAGGTGAATTCCAAGCTTTGCCCCCTCGCTCCAGGCAAAGGCCAAGGGGTCTCAGGCATACTTGAGCCCTGAGTGTAAAACCACAGGCATTGGACCTTGAGATCATTCGTTCACAGCATGAAGCTCTTGCAGCTGCATCACTTCTGCCTATAAGAAAAAGGCATCTGGAGACATATTAAAGTCATCAGTGCTCAATTTGTAGTTTTGACCTCTCAACTTTGTACTGTAGTGGTAAATTATTGGCAGCCCTGGAAGACAAAACTTCCTTCCTTCTTGGGATCTCCTAAAGATCTCTTCAAAAGAGGGATGAAGAAAGCAGGAAGGAAAATACAATCCAATTCTTACTCCCTGTCATTGTTTTAAAAAATGATAATAATAATAATTGCAAGTCCTCTTGTCAAAGGGTACAGAAACAGATGGGAACTGGAAGAGCCACCACATAAATTTAACACAAACACTAGTTGTCTGCACAGAAATCAGCTTTTAATTTCCACGCACGTGGTTATTGATGTCGCCGTAATGCTGTTCCTACATGCCTTCACTTCAGCATGACAGGTTTACGTTTCTCCAGTTTGCCACATAACTACATAGCCCTTAAAACTGCCTACAGCTAGAAAAGATGACAAATGTGAGACAGCCCTGCTATTTTCAACAAGGAAGGTAAAGGTCAAAAGAAGAAAAAAAAACAAAAAACACACACATACACACTCACTGTGTTTTTCAGCTGTAATTAGAAAAGTTAAGCAGTCCCTGCGCCAACGGGGGCACAGACACGCACTGGGGACACGGATGGGCCGAGGGCCGGCTGGGCAGTCGCCCCTGGCTTGGAGCTGGGGCCCGCGGCCAGGCAAGGGATGAGCAGCGCTCAACGGACATAACGGACAGACGGCCCAGCGAGGCCTGGTGGCGCCCACGGGAGCCTGACAGGCTCCGAGAGGGGAGGGAACGAAGCCGGGGCAGAGCTCTGCCCCGGGAGCGGCCGCCAGGACGGCCCCGCAGGCCGCGCGCGCCTCAGGCGGCCCCCGAGGCGGCAGGGGCACCAGCCCCAGCCCTCCGGCGATTCAACGGCACGGCCCCGGGCAGCCCTCGGGGGAACTTTGTCCTTACAGAGCAATAAAAGGAGAGCAAGCAAAGCGTACAGACCTTTATACCAATCTGCACGCGGGGATTATACTTTAATTTGCAGGTGAATTAAAGGTTAGTCACAAGCACGTGGGGAGAAAGGAAACGGGAGGCAAGTGCAATCCCTCAAGCCGGCACTGATGAACAGTTCAGAGGTTTGCCGACCTAGGAAGGCCATGGAAAGGTCATGGTCTTGTTACACACGCCAGTTAGCAAAAAAGAATAAAAGAAAAACCCACGCACTTGGATCTGGTGGCAAGAGCCCCCAGCAGACTGGAGCACCAAGGAAACGAAGCGGGAAGGGGCCGCTCTCCTCAACTCTGCTGATGGGCCCAGGAGACGTTTTTCCAGCAGAGACTGCCCAAGCACAGCTGCACTGACAGCCAGCTCGGCTCCTCCGGCAAAGAGCTCTCCCAGCCTCGGCGTGCTCCCCCTCGCAATATTCCTACACCTATAAACCATAACATCCCAGGAGGGACTTCGTGTGACAGCACTGCCAAGCCACTGTCACCTAAAGGACCACGTCTGTGTGCCTAGAGAACAACCCTTCCAGGGCAAGGAAAGGCTACCGTGTAGGGAATGCAAGGCAGAGAGCAGAATAAGGCAGCAGAAACGCTGCCTGCACAACAGACTCTTGACTTTCCCACTCTAATATGAGCAAGCAGAGGAGCCCTGACTAAACAGGACCAGGAACCAGGGCTTGGAAACCCTGGAGCAGAACTCACGGTTCTGAGGCAGGAGCTTTGCACAGGAGAGCTCTAACAAAAGGAGCTTTTGAAGTCCCACTTATCTGCGACAGGAGGATTTTCCCAGTCGAAGCACAAGGAAGGACACACAAGTGTCCCAGTGGCCACCCTCACAAATCAAGACTGCCCCTGGATAGGGCTGCTGTGGGACACTACGAATCAATCAGAAACCATGGCCTCACGTACATGTGTTTTGCTAACTGTCCTCGCACCCGCTGTAAAATTCTGTCCTCTCTGGAACATTACAGGAAAAGTACTCAGGAAAGAGGCAACAGAATGTGGCAAGACTCACTAGAAAAACTGGTGTTTGGGGGTAGAGGGGAACTGGATCAAAACTGACACATACAAGCTTCATTTTAATTAAGTCATGTCTGCCTTCCATTATCCATTTCAGCTTATTTAGTATGCCAAAAGAATTTAAAATAGAAAAAGTTGGGGCTTCTGGAACTATGAACTATTTTTCCCCTCTTTAATGTGATTACACTTTTGCTGTCATGTCAGAAATATTAATAGCCTTTTCTGCGTGGGATAGTGAAGTTCTCCAGCAGGACCAGTACACTTCAATAACTTCAGCGGCCTGCACGCTAACAGTTACATGTAATTAATCTGTCAGTGTTATTTTCACTAAAACTAATGAAAATAGACAGTATAATTTTCAATACTTCCAGCATGTACCTCTATAGGGAAAGAAAACAGCTACCACTCACTTGCTCAGAAATACTCTAGGTAGGAAAAACAAGCAAGAGGACAGAAAAACTCAGCTGTTGCTCTGTCATGTTCTGTAGGAGGATGCAGCAGGACAAACTCTGTGCTTCATTACAGCAGCTTTGATCCAGTGTCAATCTATCCGACTTAGTGGTGCTGAACCAGATTTACGTGGCTAAAGCAGCTCAGAGGTCCCCTCGAGCCTTGGACCTGAAGCCCCAGCCATCACAATAGACGTGCTGGGTGTGCAGCTCAGAGCAGCTCTGTGCCAGGGCCGCAGACCTGGCCCAGTGCTTGCTGTACAGCAAGTGGAAAGCAACTATTGACTTCTCCAGGCAATCACACAGACCTCACGCAATCAACACACTCAACCCACTCTCAATATACTTCTTTCAGAAAAAGAAGTCATAAAATCTTAGGGCTTGCCCAGAACAAAAACCAAAACCAACAGCCTCACAGGCAGCTGTGGTCATATTTGAGCTTCCCTAAACTTGCCACAGGAGACCACCTAGTTTAATCTGGGAAGGGAGAAAAAGAAGATTGAAAGGCAGAGATCAGCAGGCACAGTCCACAAGTTTGCCAGCACAACAGCAGCGAGACTCTGGCAGTGTCAGACTGACTACTGTCCCACGAGACTGGGACACAGCAGAGTACTGGCACTGATGGCCACTGAAAGGCAGAGTATTTGTGTCGATGGCCGCTCTGGCTCTGGGATGTGTTTATCCCACTCAGTTATGTCAACTTCAGTTTATGGGTACGCTAACAACTCAAGATACAGTGTTTACCCCATCTGGCAAATCAAATATATTTTAGGAATTAATCAATACCAAAATGCTTACCCAGGAGAAGCTTTATCAATTCTCTATTTACAACTCCAGCTGATAGATTTTATAAATCACCAAGTGCTCCAAAAGTGTTCCTTCCCTCCCCCTCAGTTCTTAGCCATTCTGCTCCCTCATGCCAACAGGGAATGTTACAGTGCAGCCACCCAGGACGCCTTCCATTCCCAGTGCCACAGGGCAGGTGTGGAACACGCTATTCCCTGGCAGGTCCCTTAACACAGACAAAGAGCTGTCCTGCCTGCACAGCAACCAACCTTAAAGCACAATAATGCAAACAGCCTTTAAAGGGATTTTAACCACCTGAAGCCTTTGTTTTAAGATTAGGCATTAGAGTAGAGATTATCCATTAGATCCAATTACAACCACCACTTTAATTATCTCTCTACCTTTCCTAATCCGAAAATCCCTACAAGTTACCCATTTTAAGTTGTTCTGATCTAGCACAAAAAAAATCACTTGTTAGCAAAAAAAAGCATGGAAAGGCCTAGCTAAAGTATACCATATGTTAAGGGAATTCAGAAGGCACTGCTCTGAGAGTCCTGAAAACCACTGTTTTAACTATTTACAAAACATTTTAAACTCTTATAGCAGAGGCTCTTATAAAATGAATTCAGGAAAAAAAAACAACAAAGAATCTAGTTCTCTGCTTTTTATGGAGTACAATGACTTTCAGAGGTGGACTGAAACCTAACAGAGCCTTTTATTTTTTGTATGGACTCTGCAATCAAAAGCCATCACATGCCACAGCCCAGCCAAGCAACATACAAAGACACTATCTTTTGTTATCAATATTACCTAGGAGAGCATCTTCCAGCCCAAGATAGTGACAGACTGTGTACAAGCTTCCAAGCTGCAGCAGTTTGCGTCCTTTACAAAACAAACACATCTGAGAAAGACCAGAGCCTCCTCTTGCACACACTGCAGGAGACCAAGGATCCCAGTCTTGAAGTGCAGATGTAGATTACTTTACTTGCACCCTTGAAGACAAGGGTGCTTCTCACTGTAAAGCTAAGAGCAGATGAGCATTTATTCGATTTGATTGTTTCACACCTGGAAATTCACCTTCAGAAGAAGTGCTCCTCTTTGTCTACACTTTAGTAAGAAAGAAATCATAAAATCAATACTTCTTCCAAGCTGGATGTTTCCAAATACCTCCATAAGTCAAGAAGAAATAATAGAAACAAGAAACAGTTCTGAGTACATGTTTCAATCACTACAAACGACCTACATAAAACTCTAAACACTTCTGGGCTTTCTTCTAATAACAAAAGACCTCACACCCCCCACAAGGGCCATCCTGCAAGCAAAAAGGGTTTGCACTTCTGAAATCACTGCACTTGAATTATCTGGGCTCTGAACTACAGAGCTTGCAGGGAGTGGGCAGATGAGTGCACACACTTCCCCTTGAGGGTCAACATAGTACAAATGCTCATTCACATCCCAGGGATGGGAATCAGATTCCTCATGCAACCTCATTGTCAATAAATACGACATAATGACATTTCATTGGTAAGTGTTCAGTGATAGTCACATGTTTTTTCTTTTTAAATCCTTCTGACACCTAAAAGCTAAATATTAACACCCTATTTAGGGCATCATTTTCAGGGTATAAAAGAAATGAATAACACCAAAGCAAAGCCGTGGTCTACTTTTATTACCAAGGTGCAATCAAGAACCAAAAAGAGCAAAACAAAAGCAAAATGGATATTTTAATGTAAAATAATGTGAAGTACCTGAGATGAGGAAGGTTCTTTAATGCAGTGAAACCTCCTAACTCACACACAAAGCTTGCTTGCTGTAAATTATCAAATACTTGTGCTGCATTTATTTATACCATGCTGTTGAATACAGAACCCCCCAACCAAAATCTCAGTTTCAAGTGCCAAACAATTACATGAAAAGGGAGCACACTGCATCCTCTGCTGATTACATTCACAAAACTGGGATCCAAGAAAATCCTGCTGCTGTCTAGAGGAATGAGCAAGAAAATGAGAAGCTGAGACCTCTCATTGGTTCCCTGTAGTCTCTGGTGGTCTCATCTCCTAGTTAGATGATGAGCTCTGTGCCAGGAACATCGCTTTGCTGTACGCAAGCACGCTGCCTACAACAAAAGGACATTATCTATAACTTGGCTACTGAAGCACTAAGCTCCTACAAAAGGGATATGCCTCCTTCATACACAAGGACCTGGCATGCAGGAGTTCCACATAATACTCGGCATAAATAAGAATGTGCTTGGATATAGTAGCACTGTAAAACAGTAGGTGGTTATTGAATCTAAATGACTCATCACAGACATAGACATCTTTATCCCCTGACACATCAGGGCTGCACCAGTACAAAGTTCTGGATTTAATTTCTTTCATGGAAGGGAAAGAGCTCCTGCTCTTTTCACAGATTTGAACTGGGTCCTTCAACTGTGCATCCACACTTGATTTTATACGTGGTGACACCCGAGTCATACGAAGGATTGAAACAGTTGCCTTGAACAGTATGCACAACATGGAAGAAAAGCCATCATACTAAAATCCCTGTTCCCCACCTCTGTTCTCAACTCCCTCTGGATTACCTTGGAGTTGATACATAATACATATGCATTAGCCAAAAACGCTCAAGAGGGAAAAACCATAATGACATTCACACAAGGACAACTGGAACAGCCTTGGCCAGCAGGATTTGATACACTATGTCTGGCAACAGAGTCAAACAGAATACAGGCTTGGGAAAAGTAACACGATCTAATTTCTCCCAATTCTCTGAACTGCTTTTAGAGTTGCATGGTATAGTATAAGATGAACTGTCACTCCTCAAGAATTAAGAAAAATTAAGTATTTAGAAAATATGCCCACCCTACACAGACAAAATTCACAGGCTGGTTACACCTGATAAAAAAACTTTTTTTTTTTTTGTTATAAACACTATATCTCTGTATCTCTGGTGCCACACACACACACACCTAAAAAAGAAATCTGATCACATTTACTTTCTCTCTGATCAAGTTTGCTTTCTATATCTCTGGAAAAAAAAAAATAGTCTTGAGCCAATTCATGAGTTTTACATGTGTGAATACAGTGCATTAACATTATGAAAATCAGCACACACTTCCTAGATATGTATTACGATATTAAAAGTTTATTAAAAATCTACCATGTAGAAATGGTAACCATGGAGTAATAAACATTTTGACAATTTAAAATTTCATAGGAAATTACTGCAGGCATTGCAGGTAATTTTTGCTTAAACATACTCAAAAATACCATGGTCATTTCTTAGGGTCAACTAGGAGTTATCACAGGCAGCTAGTGATATCTGCCGATACAGGAAAAGTTGCTCTTCTTAAGAAGTTTAATATTCACCAGCGAGGACTTTCAGAAGATACAAACAGCAGCTTAACTCTCAACTTGGAGCCTTCCCAGACAACTGCACCTTTGAGAATAGGGACTGGAGCTTGGCAAGTCTGCCCACAGTGATCAAGTAGTCACAGGGAAATTGATGAAAAGCTTAGAGGGACAAGGACAAAAGATTATAGCAAAGCCCCTCACAAATGCGGTGGCTATCCGGTGAACTCCATTCCTCAGTATCCCAAATAGGAAAAAAAAAAAAAAAAAAAAATGAAACCAGTATATGGAAACCACCAGAGGAATGCTATTCAAGCACAGCTTTGCAAATCTCATTGCCCTTCATAAGCAGGGAGGGCAGCATAGATCATGTTCAAGATGGGAGGCTGCTGCATCAATTTTAGAACCAAATCTTCCATCAAGATCAACAGTGAATTTGTCTTCAGACTTGAAAAAAATCCAAAGGGATCTGAGCTGTTCTGACATGGGAGCTTTCTCCCAGACACCAGCCTTCTGCAAGGAACAAGTGGCTCAGTCACATGGTGCCACACGCACAACCAAGAAGATTGTGGACAGGGGGTAAATTTGAGCATTTACCCTTTGCTAGCATCAATAGCAGAGCAGTAAGAAGAGCAACCCACAGAGATGGGAAGATGAAAAAATGAGCAAACACATTCAAGTCTGCAGTGAAGAAAACAGATTTAGAGTAATTTAGTTCCATAAATTTGTTTCAGGTAAAATAAAAAATACTAACGCTGCCCTTGCATGGCATCGGCTTTCAGTCGGCAGCATCCTCAACACCTCGCAGGTTCCTGGCCCCAGCTCATGGAGCGCTCCTGCAGACCCTTCCCTACACACAGCCCCACTCACTGCAGCTGCGACCCCCACAGAAGGGGGCGAGGGGGGAAGCAAATACAGCCATGGAAGTGCAGGCAGGTGGTGAACTGATTTCCTGGGAAAGGCACTAGGCACAGCTATGATGGGTTGCTGTGAAACCCTAACACCGACCTACAAAGCCAATAGCACACGGCAACAGCCACTGTCCTGCCAGCAGGCTGCAGCACAGGAGTAAAGCAAGAAAAAGTAGTCCTGGGGAAACCTCGTTCTGCTATAACAAGTACTGTAGGATGAGCATGTTTGCGCATGTCTGCTTTTCTTCTCCCGCCCAGAGGCTACACAGGCAGCGGGAAATGACCCACAGGGCCCCAGGGCCTCCCTCGGGCACGAGGCGCCGCTCAGCCAGGCTGCCCGGGCGAGCGGTGCCGCTTCCCCTGGCGGTGGCGCGCTGGGGAGTGCCCGGAGCTCGCGGAGCGCTCGCCTGCGGCTGCCCTGCCGAGGCGGCGGGCAGCCCGGAGGACGAGAGCAGAGCCCCCAGCGCCTCGGCACGAGCTGCCGCACCAAGGCTTCAGCTGCAGCGCTCTCTGTGCCCCACATACAGGTATTTATCCCAAAGGAACAACCTGCTGGCAAGAATTTGTGTGTTGGTGTTTCCAACAAGCAAATTCACATCCAAACCCTGCAAAGTGGCAAGTACCCATCTAACAGATGAAGAGCTGCTTTGGCCCCAAGGGGGTTTGGACTCATCCTTCAAGTGCCTTCTAGGCTCTTCTACTTTTTCTGTGTGGCACCTAAAATTGCTTGGAAAGCTCTGTGGGCAGAGAACATGTCTCTAAAATTCACCAAGAGCAGAACTGGCTGGAAAACAGGTGGTAGAGGGGGTGAGGAAATCACTAAATTTTGAGCGAAGGCCTGACACAAACTTTATTCCCCACACAAGAGGCTTGGACAGAAGATTCCCTACTAATTCCAACTGCAAGGTGCCCTACAAGGGGTCCTGCAAACTCCTGACAATCATGGCAGGCGGCAAGACAGAGGTAAGAAAATACACTGCTCCTTCTTGTAGCCTTCCTAAAGCACAACTTCTAGAGCAGATCAGCTAAAATTCTGAATATCCCCCAAGCCGTGGGGATTTTTTTTGCACAGCCACAAAGACAGCAATACATGAAACCAGGTAATAGATCCCCCGGGGCCGGGGCTATTTGAGCTCTACAAACTGCACAACCACACCGGGCATATTCCTAGATTAGAGTTTTGACAGATTTCTAGCAACTTCCATTACAGAAATAGCCCATAAAAATAAATAAATAAAAGAGAAAGCAGAATCTGTTATGATTGAAAAAGCGGGTTTGAGACAGACAGGTTCTGATTGTATTTCTCTCCAGATCTACTCTACTTATATGAACAACCTAAATATGTTAATATTTAGGAAATAAAGGAAAATGGGTCTAGATTATCCTGCCAGTGATTTCACAGTATCACGGCCTCTTAAGGATTTATGGCAAATCCTTTCAATTGTATTGAAATCTCAACCTATTTATAGTTTCACAATAGCATGAATATAAAGCAATAATCCTCAATTGTTGACTGTAGAGCAAAGTGAGAATGCCTTGATGATGATTTTACATGTTCAGAGGAAAAAAAGATAAAATATTTAATTCAATCTGTCACCTACTACACGCCAAGTTTGTGTTCCAGCAGCATAATTCTTCTGAAACGCGGGGGGGGGGGTGGAAGAGAGAAAAAAGAATAACTCTTGGCCAAGTTTCCTGAATATGCAGGCGAACTACATGGTTGTAGGATGCTCCTAGTGAGAAGAGTTTATTTTTGAATTGAATTATTTGCTTGTAACACAGTTTCATAATTGCACAGAGCACCTTGAAGCCCCTAAATTAGCCTTCCCCAGGTCAGCTGAGGGCTGAGCACTCCTTAGGAAACTAGTGAGCATGGAAAACACTCAGCAAAGAAAAAAAATGCTATTTTTTCAAGGAGTTGGCAGGCTTTAACACAGACGGGTACAGTTAGAGAGCAGATTCATCAAGCAATACCAAAGGAGAACAGCTTTAGAGGAGCAGACAACTAATAGGAAAAAAAAGCGTCAGCATGGCTTGGTCTTACAACAGGACAGTACATCCACCAGTAAATCCTAATCACACCAGTGTATGTATAAGGTAACAGGGTAGCAACTCCAGACACTTTAAGAACACTCCTTTTTAACCAACTGTACTTTGGTAGCCATGCGAGATAGGGAAGGAAGGACAGTCAAGCAGACCTTGCGCTTCTTGCTCAGCTGGAGTTCAGTCACTTGCCACCACTACACCCAGACCATCAAGAGCAGGCAAGCAAAACGTGCCCACAGCACCCAAAGGGCTCACGCACCCAGACACCTGGCCCTCTGCTCCCCCTTTCGCCCCACAGCTGGTGCCCGCAGATTATCGCTCCCTCCTACATGAGCTGGCTCTCCACTATCTGCTTCAGCAAGTGAAGGCAATTTTAATTTCAGGCTCATTTGTCAGCACAAAAGACAAGGGAAAGCAGGGAGGACAACAAGAGAGCCCTAAACAGACCCAAGTCTATTTTGCTGCCGCGCGAGGTCAGATTCACAGCCCGACAGCGCGAACACGCTCCGCCGGCGACCCCCGTGCGCCGCACTGGCGGCTTCCCACGGCCCGAGGCCGCTTCCTCGCGGGCCCGAGCGGGTCACACCGCGCGTCGCATCCCGTCCCCACAGGCGAGCCCTGCGGGGGCCGAGCCCAGCTGCGCCAGCAGAGCCACCCCCGAGCGCCCAGGAGCTGCGACACGCGGGGAACGGGAGGGCTGCAGGGGCGCGCGGCCCCACGCGGGTGCGTGGCGGGAAAGGAGGCGCCGGGCAGCCAGCAAACTTCCCAAACTCCGCAAAACCCCGAACATCCCAAGGCTGCCGCCCCAGCCCTGGCGGCGGGTCCTCCGCCACCGCTGTCACCCTCGCGGGGAGCGCTGGCAGGAGTGTGAGGTTTTTTTTTTTGGTTTTGGTTTTCCCGCTTTTTTTTTTTTTTTTTTTTTTCTCTCCTCTCC
>JAYECN010499612.1:0-14759 GCA_035222435.1 Microcambeva ribeirae | reverse complement strand
AGCCACCTGCTCTAGGTGACCCTGCGTGTGCAGGGGGGTTGGACTGGATGATCTCTAGAGGTCCCTTCCAACCTTAATGATCCTATGATATGCAAAGCCTCCCAGTGAGGGTAGCTCACAGGAAGGGTGAGTCACAGCACCCTGTCATCGCACAGCCTGAACAGCTCCTGCATGAGCAAGAGTGGGAGTGAAACTTGGCTTTTCTGAACTGTTTCTCTGGCATTCACTTTGGGGTCTTCTCATCAGGAATTCTGTTTGGAACAAATAGAGGATTTCAACCCAGCATAAATTTGCATCTGCACTCAGGAAGAATACAGTCTTCATTAGCCTAGAACCTGCAATTTGAGAAGCAGAATTTCTGTTAGCACTGCCAAGTCATCTGTGATTAGGATGCAACTTCATTCATGCCACAGCATTCAGAGTTTGCTGTTACTGATTATCTTGATGGTCTCTTCTTTTGGGGTCAAATTCGCTGAATATGCAGCAAACATCTGGGCTTTCAGCAGGATGAAGACGCATGCAGCAGCTGAGCAGCAGTTGCACAGCTGAACACACAGACCACTTAGGGCTGCTGGGGCTTTTGCCAATGTTGTTTTTCTTCCCAGGTGAGGAAAAAAGAAAAAAATGTATTGGACACTCAAGATTTGGAGATCAGGGAAAGGCAATTTAGGACACCGAGGATTTAAGGTCTCACGGGCAGCTTTAGGTGAGATCTTGAGAGATCCATATAAAGCCTAGCTGGTTGCTGGTTCACCATTCCCTGCACAATTTAAGAGGGGTGTCACAGCACCAGATGGGAAGGGAAGAGGAGGGAACGGAGCAGAGGCGACAAATAACATGCCTGCCACTCTGGGAAGCTTTGCTAAAGGAAACTGCCAAGAATTAGGGAGGATAAGTAACTGACAGTATAAAAAGTCTTTACCTTAACAGTCTTGCTGAAACTCAAGTTTAAAACTGAATTGCAAACAGATGTCTCACTGCCAGGATATCTTTTAATCCCAGTGCTATTCTGAGGCCTCCATAATAGTTCTCTGTATATGAAATATCATAGTTTAGCAAGATCAGATTACGGATTCCAAGTCATCTCCCACATCACCTTGTACTGAAGATGCCATCATGGATTTTAAAGTCGTTTTTTTCTAAGCTAGCATTCTTCTGATTTTTCAGCAGGAAATACAGTTTCCCAGGCTTTCAGCATCCACTTGTCATGGTGCAGCAGCAGGGCTGCTTCTGGCAGGCCCCAGAAGTGTGACCTCCGCAAACACCTCCTGCGGAGATATCGCTTCTATCTTCCTACTATACATCACCTTTACGGCACTTTGTTTTACCTCGGTCGGGAGTATCCCATTTTTCATCTCTTTCAAAAAGAGAAATATATCTTGAGTTGCATTCCTCCTTTTAAGTTCTTGATTCTGTTCACGATTAACCATATTAAATGACTTCTTTCCAATAACGTTACTGGCCAGTTTTTATCAAGGCATCTGCCACTCTTTGCACTTCTGCTGTGAAGTCTTTCTGCCATTCAATATCAGTCCTTCTAATGAACACAGTCAAAGTGACATTCTGTGCTTTTGGGCAAGTTTTTTACACAATTCTTAAGGAATGCGCATGAGCTGTACATATTACACTCCTATCATATGTAGCCTACAGAGATCGGATTGCATGAGCAAACCCTTCTGTGATTGTCTTTCAGTGAAGGGTCTACTTCCAAAAGCCCTTCCGAGAAACCTGTTCAGTGGATTGTGAAGGCTGCCACAAACAAATTGCGAAAGAACACACATGAATTTGAGAATTAGTTAGGGTCCTTGTGCCAAGGGTGTGGAAAGCATCACAGCAGATCTCTGCATAGTTTCATGGGCCTCTTTCAAAACTACCATGAGCCAAAATTAGCAAAGTGAAGCCATTCGAACTAGTATATAGTGCAAAGACATTAAACTTGCCTAAGTTTTAATATTAGGGATGACCATATCCATACAGACTTCTAATATACTTCCATCAAGCTTTCAAATGTTTTTTAGTTCTTTTCAGAATTTAGATTTATATAAAATACTAAGTTCTAGGGAATGCAAGTGTATAATAATAGCAGGCATCTCTCTAGAAATTTGAAGGCTCAAAAACCTTTTTGAGATTACAGCCCCCACCCTCACCTACTTCATCTCATTTCATCCCAGTCAGGGTCATGAAGCACGGCTTTGTGTAAGCCCTATAAAAGCAAAAGAACAAAAGACCTTTCTCCCTTACTGAAGTATCGACAGACAATTAGAGGACTTGTAAATACTTGCAAGAAAATGAAAATTAATTCAGAACAGTCTTTTACAGCTGCACTCTTTTTTTAAACTAAGAGCTTATCAGAAACAAAGTATTCTCAGCAACTCAACATCTTTTTTAGTATCATCTTCCTGTTAATCTCTTTCACAAAGCACAAATGCACACACTTCTAAGAAAGTTTTAATCCACTCAAAGCTGTATTCCAAGAAAAAAAAAAAAAAAAAGATCAAAAAAATTTTTGAATCAGTCTAAACACGACTGACTGAAATGAATTTTCAAGATTTATTGTGTTACTTGCTCACCATCTTGATAGCATGTTCACATTTTCAAACACTTATGCATGAAGTATATGGACAAAAGTGAGCAACTGAGTGTCATTTGTCTGTTCTCAGCCTACATATGTCAGCATACAGACTGAATGAAAAAGCTCTGCAAGCCACACATAAATGTTCACATTTGAAAATTTGATCCATATGTCCATATTAGCATAAGAACACCAGCTCACTTAACTCACTTCTCTGTATGTAAAGCCTACATCTTCATAAATAAAACTTCTGTATGCAATAAAATTTTAGTAGTAGTAAATATCTTTCAGGTCAGTCATTAATTTCATTGAAACAAGGGTTTTTTGATACTATTGTTAAGTGTGTTAAAGCATGATGGAAACTGCATCCATTTTTTATAACCTTAGTTCAAGGTGAAATACCATTACCAGCCACATAGAGATCATTTACCTACATATTTTGCAAGTTTTAAAAGCGCATACTTAGGAAACTATTTATAAAAGTTATTTACGAGAAAGTGCTTATATTTCCATCTTGCAAAATAGTTCTAACAATACAGGATACTGCTTGGAACTCATTTTTAGAGCAATTGGGGAAAATATGTATTTTCTTCTTTCTATTTACAGTTAAGAAGGAGACGGGAGAGAAAATTCCAAACCTCTCACGAGCAGAACCTCAAATATCTACATTTTCCCAACTGAAATGACAACAGTACAATAGTTCTCTAACTTTTTCCATCCCTCTTCAGGCATGCAAGGCAACCCCCCTGATTTAATTCTGTTAGTATTCCATATTAAAAAAGAAATATATATATATATATGCTTAGAACTCATTTTAGACATGCTGTTTTACAGGATTTTGAGTGTCTATCAGTATCACTATAAAGAAAGCTGGAGCAAATGCAGAATAAAACACACTATTTGTAAATAAAAGCCTTTTTTTTTTTCCCAGAGCTACAACCTAAGTAATGCCATAGGTTCTTTACTCTAGAGATAAGCGCCTTTCTTACCAGTCCTGCGCGCCTCTGTTCTGATTTGCATGATCTGAAAATCATGCAGTTTGAGATGAGAAGAAACAAGGAGCAAGTGAGAAATAGATCCTGCATGTAAAACAACCTCGTAAAGATGACAGAGCTTGTAAAGAGAAGAAAGAAAGCTGGGCTGCAGAAGGAGAAAACATAAAATGAATTTCTGCTTGGAAATTGCATTCAAAGCTCCTGAAGCTACAACATCTTGCGCCTGAAGGTTTGCAAAAGCACGAGGCAAAACGGTACCTTAGCTCCCTACAGAAGCTTAAACAAATGCTGTTTGTCTTCACGAATGGTCCATCTCTCCCTTTCAGATTTCCACCAGTTTCAGGCACCAAGTCCTGCAGGTAACCTAAGCTGAAAATCTGGTTTTCCTCTCCTGGCGGCGGGGGCAGCAAAGCAGGATTCAGAATTAGCAGAATGAGTCTGCAGGGTTTATTTTATTTGCAGGGTTTATATTTCTTTTGTGTTAGGACAAGCAGAGGTGCAGAACATCCTCAGTGAAAGCTGGCAGAGGGACAGATGTGGGGAGGAAAAACATCCCCAAAAAGCCTCAGCTCACATGGGGAGAGGAGACCTCGCCTGGCTTTGACTACTCAGTATAAAGAGTGACAAAATGAAATAAGATCTAGATCAGATATGTGCCATTTCCAAAAGCCCTCAGGAAACCTACCATAAAACAGTCATAACAGGAAAAACAAAACAAAACCCCCAAAATAACATTCAATTAGAAACTACTAGTGCACCACCATCAGCAACACCTTGTCCAAGCATTTTGAACTGTTTTTATGAAGCCTGGTGAGTAGTTGCACGCAATAGTAAAAGACGGCACACAAACCATATCTAGAAAATAGAAAGAAAATCCCTCTTTCAAGTAAAATATTTGAATCAGACCTCCATTAAGACAGCGTTGCAGCACGTATTAATACCTTGTCTATTATTTAATTCAAGAAAAAATATTGTTTGAAAACAAAAGGGCTCTACTGCAAGAACATACTGACATCTGCTGGTATTTTATAAATGCATTTTTCAAGATCAGGATTTAATGCACGCAACATTTTTTATTATCTAATGTCAAAATCACCTAGTGCTGCCTAACAGAGTGACGTTGCTCATATCTGAGCACAACAAATGAAAAGAGCGTTCGCCACATCCAAATTTTGAAAAGGGCATGATGTCCTGTAGGTGAACAGTCTACACAAATAAATATACTTCCCAATATTTGATCTTTAAAATACCACAGGAAATTATTTTTGCTTAATCCATATAAAAATGCTGCTAGAGGGCAGACAATTTACATTCAAATAGTTATTTCCCTAATTTCCTTGCCAACAAAAGCCCAGTATTTCCAATTTACTATCCAAGGATGTAACTATAGCTGTCACTCAGGCAAGCCTCACAATGGTAAGTATTGTTTCACAGTAGCAGCTAACAAATTAAATGAACAGATTTTTATTTGCATTAGCACCGTGATGAGAAGATACATGAATACGCCGCATACTAAGCATCTAGTAGACAACCTGCTGAACAGAGCACCTAGAATACCCTGGACAAGATCCATTACCTCTGTAAACCAACGCAGTTATTTTGATAACCAGCTCAGAACATGATCTACAGGACTGGAGAGATTTCACAGCTACATGAAAAACTCAGAAATTCTAGTTAATGGGCATAGTTACAGGAGCAGCTGCAGCTTGCATCTTTGTGAATATGGAATATTCCGTATATCTTCACGCACTTATAGATTTACTATTTCAAAAGTGTGCCATACATTTGTTTAACACATGCAGCAGGAATCACAGCTTAAAGTTTCCTCCCTCATGTGGGCTATAATGGAAAGTTACGGTTGATAATTTAAACACAAATTAGAAGAAATTCAAAATTATGGCCCACATGAAGCCAACAACTCAGTTGCATTGCACATACTAAAGGTATAAATTTAGTGTTAGACACAATGATACAAAGCATTAAATATGAACAACTGTGAAGTTGTGCTTTGCAGAAACCATGAGCATCTTCCTTCATTTTCCACCGTTTCCAAATCAACTGTCAGATGCAAATTCATTCCCTTTTATCAGTTCATCATCTGCGTAAACACCACGGAAGAAAGGTTCAATCCTGCAAAAACACCAAATTCCCTTCTCTAACGCCTTATTTCACACAGTTTTCACCCCATACACGAACCAGCATCTGTATTTCTTAGATGAGGAAAAACCGGCAGGGGTTTTTCGGCATGGAAACAAACCGGCCGCTGTCCTCCTTGCGGGAGCGGCGCAGCGGCCACCGTCCCGCGGCGCCCGCGCTCCCCGTCTGCGGCCGCGTCGCCTCCGCCTGCGGCGGCTCCTCGGGACGGGACCACGCGGGCCGAGCCCTCCAGCTGCAGCAGCCGCGCGTGGCAGCGCTCATTTGGCATTCCCTTTCAATTTCCTCATTTGAGAGGGTTTTATTAAATTATTCAAACTTCTTACATATTAAACGTCTGCAGAAAAAGAATATTAAAAGGAGGGAACAGAGGGAAGTAATGCATTACCCTAAAATTCTCCTCCTCGTTGAAATGTAATTCCAGGTTGTCAAAATCCACATGTTTCCGCAGAGCGGCAGGAAAAGCGCAGCCTCTGGCGCTCCCCGCGCCAGGCTCGGCCCGGAGGAGGCCCGTGTTGCCCTTCCCGAGTCAGCGCTGCCTCCGCACTCACAGAATCACAATGGTTGGAAAAGACCTACAAGGTCCTGAGGTTGGCCCGAATACCGGCCCCGCAGCAGGACTCTCCTCTGACGCGCGGCCAGCCTGGGCGCGAGGAACCGCAGGAGCCTCAAGGAGGCAGCGCTCGGGACCCACCAGCCGCGTTCTGCTTCCCCTCACTGTCTCCATTAGCTCCCCTGACCCACAAAAGAGAAGATCCGCCGCCGCCTGGGCCACTGCTGGCACTAACCAGAGCCTCTCGGAGACCTTCACAGATCACGCGAGCGGCCCACGCGGCGTTTTACCGCTGGTCCAGCGTACGTCAGCACACGGTCTTTACGGCAGCACGGAAACACTGCGGCTAAGGAGGCCTTGATGGAAGGACAACCAAGCTGTAGCCCCAGTATCTCCCACCGGGACAGGTGTAGCACCCGATTTAAACCTTTTGTAGAGTCACAAAGGAGCCAATTTACTGGGGAAACAATTCACCTCAACTGTCAATAAAGACTCATTCACTAACGACTGGAAAAAGATTCATTTATAGGTACCGCATCAGGCAGTAGCAAAACAGAGACCACTGTGGGTGCAGGACAGATTGACTTTGGCTAACAGGTGTCAGAAATAGGAAAAAAAAGGAAAATTCAGCCCTCCGCTCGCTCTCTCTCAATCCCTGCTCTGTTCACACGCGCTACTGTCTGAGGGTTGGTACTACCACGTGCCCTGACTGCTCCTAACAAAACCCCTGCAAGGATCAGGTGAATCATCATTTAAACCCAGCTGGTTATTTAATAAGTAACTCCGTACATCCTTATGTCTAATTATTTAACTATTTGTTCCTATTACTCCTATTTCGTTTTCATTCTCTTACTCTGTATTGTGTATTCATGTATTACTGCTAAGTTGCAAGCTCTGCATAAAATCTATAAGCAAATTTTTGCCTGCTGTTATGTTCTCATCACACTTTACAAGTCACCTCCAAGAAAACCACTACAATTCTGCAGGACTTGCTATGCCACAGTGGCAGAAGTGTATGGTAACATACATTTGGATATACTATACAAAAAAAAAAAAAAAAAAAAAAAAAAGGTTTTCAAAAATTTTTTTTATATTATATAAAAAATATTTAGGTTCCTACTTAGGTGAGTTTGTAAATAATGAAAATTCTAAGTACACTTGAAATTTTGACAAACATTTGAGTCCCTTTAAAAATCCTTTCAGGTTCTGACTGCCATTTGCACCTTAAGAAATATGGATCTTGCTACAACAAAACAAAAGTTTGAGCCAATTCAGGAAAAAAAATATATATATATATATATAAAATAGAACTGAAACAACTGCAGGAAACCTTAACTTGGTCAACTTAAAAGTCGGTATGAAGTGTTACCACCAGAGGTGTCTTTACACACTTACACTGAAGGAAAACAGCATTTGCTGAACACAATGACGTGCTCAAAGTGATAAAAGGAGAACAAACTACCCGACTGCATGATGCTGCCTACCTGAGCTGGCCTGCTCATTAGTCAGATGGTTTATCAGAGATGCCAGTTCACAGAAGGAGGAGGGAAAGATGCTATCGGTAGCAAAGCCTACCAATTTTACAGCATTTTATAGTAGGATGAGTAAAAGATGGTTTCAGTATCAAAGATTTGATTTTAGAGCAAGGCTTATATGAAGCAAAGGGTCCTATTAGAGCATTGTATCTTATGTGCTCTTCACATTAGGCTACTAGGTAAGCCCTTGAGCTGCTCCAGACCACAACTGGGCTATTGCTGATTTATCCCAAAGCAGCACAGAATACTAAAAAAGAAAAAGAAAAAAAAAAAAGCCATAAGACAGGCATTCGGTATTGAATCAAAATGACAGCAATACTGCAAAACAAAGAGCGAAAGTAAGAAAGAAAAAAAAAAATACTAAAAAAAAGCTGGCTTGGAGTAGGTAGCTGGGATTGGATACATAATGGCACAACCCATTAAGCGGAGGACGTTCACAAGAAAGCAAGCGTGCAAAACATGCAACATGGACCATTTTGGTATTTGGCAAGAGTTCAATCTCATAATGACCAGGGGCAACCCAATCAGTCTCCTGGGGAGGCAGCCGCAGACTGAGCTCTTATCACGATGGCAACAGAGAAGAGGTCATCACGGAGTGGAGGAGCCATTTGGAGAGTGTCCTAAATTAAGGAAAAGGGGGCCTAATATCACAGCAGGATCTGGAGGATAGCTAGCTCCATTAATCTTCCTGCTGGGTAGTTCTGGGGGGCCTGATTCAAACCACACTCTGGGACTTGCTTAGCATTTATATTGTTCCAGACTCAAAACAGGGATCACCATGTGGTAGATGGCATTTTCGGTACTGCATCTTTGAAGTCTGCAAAAAGGACATTTAAGTAACTACTCCCTTATTCCTTTTCCAAGGGAAAAGACTATAGGGGAATGTGTTTTTTTTTTTTTATCCTAAAACTTCATGGTAGAGTTTCATTGCCATGGAAGATAATATTTCATTTTTTTTTTCACTGATGAACTGATGAACTTTTGGTACCAAATAAAAGACAACAACCCAGCAACACAACTTGAAGCTGAGGCCTCCTTGTCCTCTCTTACCAGAGAGGCAAGACCATAGGATCTGGGATCACAGCACAGGCGATGCTGCATCTCAATACAGCCAGCCACAAAGTGCAACAGGATTAAGTAGATCTGAACATGGAAGATTATTCTGAAATCCATGTTTCATGCTGTATGCATTCCGTATTTCATAAGGGCAGTGGCTGCTAGCTCTGCATTTATTCTTGAACTCATTTGCTCAACAAAATATTGGTGTAAAGTTGCAAAATCCTTGCTTCGGTAATACTTGGTAGCAGTTGCACCGTGAGTGTTTAGTTGGCTACTCACACTGATCATTAGGCAATATTTTTAATTAGCACCCAAAAAAAGAACTCATAACATGTTTGAGCCACAATAAATCACAAACCTAGACTTACGAGAAGATTGGATGTTTTTGCCAGGACAGATAGAAAGATTCTGTCAAATAATATGGAGCCTCTTTCTAGGGCACTGCCATTCAACCTTGTCTACTTTTCCTCTTCCCAGACTCCAAAATGTTCATCCTCTACAACCTATGGTGAAAAGTCAGCTGAGACCTATGTGATAAAAGACCAAACTCAAAAGATAAAAGCAGAAACTCAAGAACTGACTACCCAGAGGGAAAGTCATTCCTATTCATCAGGCAAACTACCTTGTGGAGGGGAGAAAAAAAAAAAAAAAAAAAAAGTCTTTCTGTAATGGACAGACAGATAAAAGATTCTTTTTTTTCCCCCCCAAGACAAGCAATTATTAGAGCACATTTTCTATGGAGCCCCAGTGCTCTGGGAGCTCCTTGCAGTTCTCAAAAGCTACACGTGAATTCCGAGTTCCGCTACAGAGAAGGAAAACCCACAGCACATTGTCACGTTTTGCAAGACAATACTGTCTTGTAACCTTTCTCTGCATGCAGCCTCACATTTGTAAGCCAAGGATGCTCAGGAGACCCAGGAGAGGGAACACAGAGCACCCGAGGCTCCAGGCACCAACGGCACCCGCTCTGGGCTCTCGTCCCACCAGGCACTGCAGACAACTCCACCAGCCCTTCACCTCACGCCATCAAAGGTTCATCTCAACACAACAGATCTTTCGGCCTGTTATTTTTAACACAAATACAGCTGTCCACTTAGACTGGATTTTTCCCCCCCATATACTTCTCTGCAATGACTTACGTACAGAATGGCTTGATTTGAAACACTCCTTAAAAATTTCTCCTGTATTTTCTGCCCATATTTCCATTCAAATCATTATCACACAATTCACAGCAATTACTGTAGGTTTTAAAGCTGGTTTCTTATGGCTCCTGTCAGTCCACATTTGCTCATGTCTAATAAGGAGATGGAGGTCAGAGGCAGTAACGTTCCTGAAGAACACAGGAACTGGCCAACTATTAGAAGAGCAAGAGCCTAAAAGCGTCCACACCAAGAAAAACACTTCCGTATATATACGCACTTCATTAGAAACTAAAGACTCCAACAGAAAGATGATTAATAAATGTCCAAAGGTGATGGAAAAGTTTCAATCACAACTAGCACCTTCATAGACTAAAAGAAGGAGAAAAAAAAAAAAAAAAAAAAGCTTACAAAAAAAAACATATCAGCAAACCACTGTTTGTTTAATGATAAGAAGCATAAAAACAGCAATAGTTTGAAACATTTTGTTTCTGTTTCCCTAAATTTCTTATACTGGAATTGTAACTTCTTCTTCCTGGACCTCACTGTACAGCACCTTGCTGCTCGGGCAGGAGTTGTATGTGAGAAGGTCACTGCAAGGTGCATCAGAAATTGAAAAAATTGCATCTTTTAACACTGATCTCAAACAGCTTCTTCTGGGTCCATAGTCAGCATCATGCCATCTCTCTTCTTTTTAAAAGTGCTTTAGTTTTGCATTTTGCCCTTTAACACCATCCAAAATTTGCAGCTCGACCTGCACTAACAACCTCTCTTCCTACTTGAGCTGAAGTAGCAATTATTTTAATGGATATGCTTGGTTATTTTTGCTAAATCGTCTTGACTGTCTGCAAACTGTCAGTCTCCCACACAAGCACTTGAGTTAGCGATACAGTGTTTCCCACCCTAGACAGTTATCTTAATTCTAAAGGACTGTATTGCATGCCAAGGCAGCAACGCATCTGTCAATCTAAATGCACATATTCACACTGTTCCTTCCAGGTATCAACTGCCCTTCCATCCTGCTATTTGGAAACACGGGATTTTAGGACTGCATCCAACCTTGCCAAATGTTTTGGTTTTTAACTGGCTTTTATTTTAAAAGTATCACGAGTCTTTAGACTGTAACTTTGTGTACATGTTTAGTAGTAGACAGTTGCCAAAGAACTTCACAATTTGTGTACAGTACCCACTCCTAAAATTCAAAGCAATTCCTCTCCCTGTTTAGAAAGACAAATAGTTTTGAAACACGACAAGTGTACTTTGGCATTTGATGCTGCTGATATCCAATTGTTTCCATAGGGTGAACTAAGCGCTACTGCTCCTATGTGGTCTTCACACTGTTTACATGTGCTTCAGTACTCCAGCTATACATCACTGTGAAATCCCAGCATCCCAAAAGTGTTTTCCTCTGTCAAATACAATTTCTTCTCAGATTATATTCATTATCCAGCACATCAATTTAAAAGACACAAATAAAATTATCTTACTTACAATACATTGTAATTTTAGGCATATTTCAATTTAGCAAAATAATAAGCTTATCAAGGGAAGGTATAATAAATACCAATAGAGAACTCCAAACCAGTTGCTGTTTAAGCATAAGCCATGCATT
This sequence comes from Microcambeva ribeirae, assembly GCA_035222435.1. Lineage (NCBI taxonomy): Eukaryota > Metazoa > Chordata > Actinopteri > Siluriformes > Trichomycteridae > Microcambeva > Microcambeva ribeirae. The sequence continues at coordinate 3,140 of JAYECN010499612.1, read as the reverse complement.
CTGAATAGGTGATAACAACAGCACTAACTAACTGTATATTCAAGAACGGAGAACATGAAGCTTTAGAGATGACATTACCCTTTCAAGAAGAAGGATGTGCATTGGAAAAATAATGATGGGTACTGGAAAAGTCCAGTTTATTTATTTTAATATTACTATTAAATAAAGACTAAACTTCAAAAAGTATAACTGAGGAATTGCAATTAAAAACAAAAAGCAACAGGACGTCTCATTAGTTCCTTGGGAAAACATCCTCAGAGACAGGAACTTTCTGCTCCCAAGAAATATTATTACAGTTCTTATCTACTCAAATTCTGCAACAACAGGTTTGCCATTGATTTCCATCATTTCAGTCACGATCACAGACAGTCGTGCCGCCTTCCCCTGTCTGCTGCTCATTTGAGCATTGTCTGTGCACCTGTATCTAGTACAGCCTCTCAGGGCCGTGGCTAAGAGTGATGTAATGCTGCTGTTTGGATCTGAAGTTCAGACATCCCATTTCACAGCTACAGCACGATGACTTAGTAATGGCGAATTATTTGAGCCATAGGTCTCTCGTGTCCTGTTTGAGGGTGGCTCAGCTTCCCCCAGTACGGGTGAACACTGGGCAACTTTCACCTGCCTGCCTAGAGCGAGAACAAAAATGCCATTGCCGTTACATCCCGCTTTAAAACAACCCTGTGTGTGATGCATGAAGATGTTTATGAGTAACTTCTGCTTATTAATGCCTCAGTTCTGGCCACAAGAGGTGTTTTCCCCTCTACTAAGCCACACACTTTGTGGGGAATGCGAGGGGCACGGGCTGAAGTTGCTGGACGAGACAAGAAGCATAAACAAACACGCTCTCAGCTGGCCACGCAGTATCCAGTCATTCTTAACTCACACACAGAGGCAGAGAGCAGCTTCCTATAAAGAAAAACAAACAAAAAAAAAACCCCCGCATATATTCACAACATACAATACTGCCATTCCCGACCTCCGGCTAACGTGAGGATCGCCAGGACGGCTCACGGATGCTGCATGCGGATCACCGGCTAAGGGAGATGCAGCACCCACCGTGAGAGCTGCAGTGCCAGCCAGGGGCACACGTGCTTTTCCAGCAGATTAGGGATCAACAACCGGGACATTTTATTCCAACTTTATTGCAGCTGATTATTACTAAGTCCCGATAAACAGCATTCAAACAGCGCTGGGAATCAGTAATGCTGAATACAGACTGTGGATATGTCACTGCTATAATGCACGAAGCACCTCACGTGTACCTATAGTGAGCACTTGAAGGAGCTTTCTTAAAAAGAAAACGAGTTCATCTTCAGAGTTTGAACTGCACATCCACTCATTTCATGTTTCACTAGAGCCAAATTTATGATCTCACCTAAACCTTACACTTCGAGAACCTAACACAAAAGGATAAATAATCTTCTACCATTTTTCTACTACACTTAAAATAAAAACAAAAAACAAAACCAACATTTTTTTAAAAAATCAAAAACCTACAAATGCTTATGAAACAAATGCTCCCATCAACCGTCTCTGCTGCCTCGTCACTGATCTCCAGGGCCCACCAGGGTGTGGGGAGCTGCATGCAGGAGACCCTTCCCGAAGCCCAAAGGTGCCAATGCCCAGGCAGGACGAGGGGTGCGGGCGCTGCAGCCCCTCCAGGGAAGGACAGGACGGACGCCCCGGTACTGAACAATGGACAGAACTGGGCAGAGCAGAGGGAGAGACGTTGGGGGAAGGAGGAATGAATGAATTAAGAGCGTGTATGGAAAGAAAGAAAATAAGGATAATCCAAAGCAGGAAGGCAAATATAAGGGCAAAGAGAAGGTGCGTAGGAACAGGCGCTGGGGCGGCAGGGACGGTGCCTGGGGCAGGAGGAAGGGCCACATGCAGGGCCCGGGCCCCCAGCCCGGCAGCTTCGCGCTGGGGCCCGGGGGACGCTCAGGGCTGCGGTGTGGGGAGCGAGGGGGACTCGGGGCCGTGTTGTGGCGGCCGTGGCCTACGGACGCAACGAAACGCCCACGCAGCAGGCGCTAGCACGGGATTGAACACGCACGGAGCGGGTGGACGCGCCTATAGGGATGCTCCAGACCTCAAAGCCCTCCAGGTGCGCTCAGATTTTACGCTGGGAGCGCATCACGTTTCACATCCAAACCCCTTCTCTGTGACACCTGACTCCTGGCATTTCTGTCACTGACAAAGTCCCTTTTACAAAAGCCAAAAAAGCATCCTCAGCACCTCAGGGCCACTGAGCACTGCCATTACAAGAACTATTAAAGTCATCAAAATACCATGAATTCTCTTTGTTACTTTTGCCAGCAACATTAATGTTAACCAGTTACATACAGAACAGAAGAAAAAAACATCTTCATTTCAGGAAAAACTGAACCTTTGTCTTTCGCAGTTACCAGAAGGCTAAAACAGAAATGAAACTTAAGGCTTTAAAACCAGTATGAGATGCTTCTTTCAGCTATATTACTATCTAAAATTAGACTGGATGTAGACTATAATCACAAATGCTGCATAAAAATTATCCCCCCAAACTCTACAGCTATTCTAAATTGCTTACTATAATTCTAATGACTGAAACATGTGATACAAAGTACTTCGCTAAAGAACTGAAGTGGCTTATTGAGAACATACCTTGAGAACTCACTTTCCCCCCAACCACGGTCCCCGATAGATATTTCACGGAGGAACTGCGATTACTTGGTCTCTAAAACACAATTCCCGCATTACCAAAACACGGCTGACTTTGCCGACTGCAGTGATACCGCCACGAGATAAAAACTTTCCTTTCAATTCCGCCACGTTTCCCCCCTGCAGCCCCCCGTGCCCTGCCCAGCACAGCCAGCAGCGACGTCGCTTCTGCTCTTGAAGACCCCGCAGGCGGCGGTGCCGCCTCCCGCTCCGCAGCCCTCAACGCCGGGTACCTGCGCTGGAGCCGCGCGGAGCGCGGGCCGGGAAGCGCCGCCGGGGCCGCCGCGCGCTCGCGCACCATCCTCCAGCCCCTCACATGGCGCAGCTCGCTCCCCGCGGAAGATCCGCGCCGCGCGGGCGGCCGCCGCTCTCTCGTGCCGGGCGCCGCGCGCGGGGGCCGCCGCTCACGGGCGAGGAGTTTCCGCGGGGCTGCGCGGCTG
>JAYECN010499605.1:0-14759 GCA_035222435.1 Microcambeva ribeirae | reverse complement strand
ATGTGAACTAGCCATCAGGAAATTAGTTTGGAAAATTCCAAAGCAATACTTTGGATGAGGGGCGGCATGGTGGCTTAGTGGGTAGCACTGTCGCCTCACAGCAAAAAGGTCCTGGGTTCGATCCCCGGGTGGGGCGATCTATTTCCTTTCTGTGTGGAGTTTGCATTTTCTCCCGGTGTCCACGTGGGTTTCCTCCGGGTACTCCAGTTTTCTCCCACAGTCCAAAGACATGCTACCAGGTTAATTGGAGACACTGAATCGTCCTGTAGGTCTACCCAGCAATGTAATTGGGAACAGTTGCACGCTGGTCCCAAGCCCGGATAAATAAGGAGGGGTGGAGAAAGCAATGGCAAACTACTCCATTATCATTGCCGAAATACTTCATGGATCGATGATCCATCAAGCGACCGAGAGTCGGCTGCGACTAATCGGATAATCATCATCATCATCATCATCATCATCATCATTATCATAAGTTCAGAATCCCCTGTTATTAAATAATCTTTTAAGTATATCATTTATGCAATTTGTTTATTTTTCATATCAACTCTAAGTATAATATGACCATCCTTCAAACCACAATTGTAAGCCAAGCACAGATTGGTAAAGAGTCAAATTATTTGAATTTCAGTATTATCTTAATTAGTACAAATGGGCTAAAATTGTTCCTGACTCAGTGCACCATTCAAATTACATGGTTGTGACATACTTCAACATCTCTGAGGGCATAGAGGGCTGTGATGGTTCCTCTTTTCCGGTGATAAATAAAGGTCAAATTAAACCAAACCTTTAAGCAACGCCGTCAACAGAGATTTAGCGTTGTTATCCTGGAAGAAACAAAAATGTTCAATTATATATTGATCAAATGATCTAAAATATGTTTCAACATCTTGGAACATTAGCTTAGCTGAAGTGATTGGGATTGTCGTTTTCATCGCAGGAATCTTCTTGTTAGTTGTGATTTTTGTTGTTTGCCGCAAAGTGGTTGGCAGAAAAAAGAAGCACCAGCCAGAACCTGAAGACAAGCAACTGGGAGCTACGACAGCCTTCTTGCAAAGACCATGTTTTGATGCAAAATTGAACTTTTTTGGGGGGGATTTCAGTTCAACACTCCCACTACCAAAAGAAAAAAAAAAAAAAAAAGATATGAGCTTATTTAACTAAAAACTCACAAAGTTATTTTACAGAATTGTTTGAAGGGAAAATGTGTGATCATCCTTAATCTTTAATTTTGATGGTGAAAACGTGCCAAGATTTAGTCACTTACTTAAGTGACCTACTCAGCAGCAGTCAGTGGTAGAATCTACCACTTCGGACTCACAGCTTGGTGGCTCTCACTGCTGTGTAACCTCTGTAGGTTACTCTTTTAGGCATGAGGGTATTGTGTTGCAGGTCCTGAAGGACTAATCAGCTCATTTATTTGTGCAGGACATCCATCCCTGACCATATGAGTAGTAATGTGCATGGGACAGACTTGGTTTGCTCTTTATTGTGGATAATTTTTAGAAAAGTCTTTGCTATCCAGCAAAACCCAAGTGATACTGGAAGACATCTGTGTCCATCCAGGAAGATTTTTAAAGTTTTATTCAGGCAAACTATTACTCTCACTTACAGTTTGTGGGCTTTTTTAAATCAAGCTCATGGCAGGGTGGTTGGTTTCCCTTCCAACTTTGTGCTTCATGTCACCCTTGCAGGCACCAGTGCTACTTTTCAAAGAGAGGAAGGCACATTTTGATCCTCTTCTCAAGGTTGTCTTCTGCCATGTCTACATCATGGGCAAACCTGTTATCTGCAATAACCCCACCAGCCCCTACACCAGGGCCGATGTCAGGATGTACTTTGGGTCCGTATTTTCTCCTCGCCTTTACTATGTTCCTGCCAAAGTTCATCCCCTTTTCCTGGTAGTCCTTTTCCTGGATCTCGGTAGTCAGTGCCTCACTCTGCTCCAGTTGCTCACTTGGATGCAAGGTCCTGATCTCTTCTTCCTGCTGCCTCGCTTGGTCCCATTCATCTTCCCAGCACCAGGAAGAATTTCCTCTTTTCTTTTCCTCCTCCTTCTTCAAGGAAGAAATTGATTAGAAATTAAAACACTGTGGGTCACTCCCCCTTGTCCCCTCCTCACCCCTTCCCCAGTCTTCAGAGTATAAATCACTTTCTGTGGTCTGCAGCTCAGCTGGAAAAACTAACAAAACGGGTCTATAATGTCACCAGCATCTAATTTGGTGGATTTATGGGGTCTGGCCTTAAGCACTTGCTGCTTTACAGTGTGTGAGTTCACTCCTGCAGTAACTCCCTGCAGACTGCAGCTCTTTTTCCCTGGTTGTGGCCATCCACAGCCTCTGGAACTTTGCAAAGGGCAGATCTCACTCAGGTGAAATATGGGAGCTTCTCTCTTCTCTGTTCCACCATCTCCCTTGCCCAAGGGCCCCTTTTTGAGACTTGCCAATTGTTTGTGCCACTGAGAAAGGTTCAGCAGAAGGGTGGGCAAAGTCAGCCACAAACCACTGGGTGGCAAGACAGACCTTCTGACGCTCAGAATTGGACAGGAGAGACACAAAACTGGCTTTCTCCTTGTGCTGCTCTCTCACCAGCAGGCCTGTTCTTCCCTTTTGTATTATTATTATTATTTTGGAGAAACAAGCAGTGCCAGATATGTGGGAACCATAAAACAGAAGGGAGCAAGCACTTTGCTGACAGCTTATTTATGAACCCCTGTTTCCAAAGGAACCTTATTGGAAGGTGCCATTTCCTGTTATGCAGCTTGGCCATGGCAAGGGATGCTCGATGTGGGATATAATGAAGCAATGGTGCACATCCCTCAGCCGAAGATTTTCTCACTGCACGAGTTTTGGGGAGGAACCAGAGCTGGTGACAATTAGCTCTGATTGTCCCTTCCTAGTCTGGCATTTGTCCCAGGGAAACAAGCTTAAGGTTCATTTAAACAAGTTCACCCCTCCAAGCCAGATGCCGTTCAATGACGCGGCCTGGATTTAGTATCTCATTCTGTTATCAAACACAGAAGTCAAGTAGAAAGCATCACAGCCTGCAAACTCAGTGCCAGGCCCTACCGGAACACAGCAGATATTCTCAGCTAACTCCGGCTATATCCTCGACCAGCTCAGATGTAGCACTTCTCCAAGGATTTGTTCCAAAGCCCTGACACACTGGCGTGCATCAAACATGGCAGTGACTCTGCCTGGAGCCGGACACTACAGATACATAGACAGTCTGGAAAAAACTTGGCTTGAAGTGGGAAATCCCATGATAGAGTGCCGGCAACAAAGTCTAATGGATGTAAGGTGTCTCTGCTAGGGTGGAAGCTCCTGAGGGACATCCAAGTGGTGCCCCTAATGCTCTCAGCGGTAGAAGAATGGGACTGAAGCGGGACCGGCTCTGGCAGTGCTACAGCCATCTCCTCAAGGCTGTCTCTGGGGGTGACCATCCTTGCTAACCTGGAACTATCTCTGGTATCTCCACATCTGTGACTGTGACTGTGACTGTGCAAGTGTCTGGCTGTTTCTATAAACGTATGTATGTATATATGTGCATATATTTCCACATCTAGAGACAGAGAAATAGATATATGCATATTGCAGGTATAAAACCTAGGATTCAGACACCAGAATCTGAACTGAAGTAGTATTGGCTCCCTTTTCTATTCTTTCACTTATGTATTTGCAATCTGGACATATATCTGTTTTCCAGTATAAACATACTTTCGGACAGAAGTATGTGCTGCAGTGCAGGTCAGGAAAGGAATGACAGTTCTGATTTACATGCCATTTCCCTTGCCTTAGCATATTAAGCAGGTTTCTTCTCTGCTCGCCCACCTCTACCCTGGGGGCATTCACATCTCCTGAAATCTGCTGATGCTTCATGGAAACCTAGGGAGAAGGCTTTCTGGAGGACAATCCATCTTACACTTAAACAACATATGACACGTTCCTACCCCGAGTGCTTGAGCATATAACTGCAGGGGTGGTTCAGGCACTTTCCTTAGACACTGGTAAGGTTCCTGACTTTGCTACTGATTCCTTATACAACCTAGAACAAGTTGCTTTAATGTCCTCATGCTTCTCTTTCCTCATCTGGCTTTCCCCATCTGAGGTCTCCTTTAGGTAGTGTTTTGCAAACAGAGTGTGGAAGTGCAATGCCTGAAGCTTGGTTGGTGTTGGCAGGTAAAAGAGTGATAAGAATAAGAATGACTTCCGAACTCCGTGGAATTTGCTTGGATGCCTTGAAGGGTAGCTTGGGTTCACCGTCTTGGTTTCAAAAGGTTATTCACCTCTCCTCTGCTGTTCATAATGCCAAAATAAAAGATCAGAGTGAAGACAAAACAACACCCACATCATTAGGATTTCCTGCAGGAATTTATCGAAAAATGGAGATGGAGGCCCTCGTGGCTCCTGCGTCTGTCTGAGCCTGATGCTTCCGTCCTCCCCCAGGAACCTGTGGAACTTCCTGGCTGCATGAGAAAGGGACTCAATGCAACCCTCAAAGGGCGGAGAAATTGAAGAACAGCTTGGGGATGGGAACCTCTTCAAAGTGACACCACAAATGTCTGGGAGAGCCAGAAAAAAAGCCAGATCTATGGACTCCCACTGGTTTACGTATGGACATAAACCACAAAGACCATCCAGACTCACTTCTGAAACCCACAAAATGTCCACAGACCGTGTTGCTGTGCCAATATCATTCTGAGTAGTTTTACTAATGATATTTGCTTTTTCTATCATGATCATTCCCAGGGGAAAGATGATCTAGTGGTTAAGGCACTGGTCTAAGATGAAGGAGAAAGAATACTTAGAAAAAAAAGAGAGAATTCTCTTTTTTGTGATTTTTTTTTTTTCATGGAGCTGAAAAGGTGGCTGTCAACATCAATTTTTGTATAACAGTTTTTTTAATTTTCTCCACTCTTTGAAAAATTTCACCAAAAGTTTTAATTTACATTCTTTTTTTGACAACTATAAATGCAAAATGTTTCTACTTATAGGATAAAATATTCTGGCTAAAGAATACAAATAAACAAACAAACAAAAAAACCCACAGAACATATCTGCCAACCAAAAGCTAAAACATTTGAGCTGGAATTTTATGCAAAAATCCCTATTCATAAATAAACCCATTTCCCTTTCCCTCCAAAATGTTAATAACTCAGTGTAGGACAAATATTTGGTTCTATTGGCTGGTAATACTGATGCCATTTAAACAGCTGCCTCCACAGAAGCCAAGTCCTTGTTATTCAGTAATTTTCTATCCTTCCTTAGCAGATCGGGAAAGCCTTTTAAAGCATCAAGGAGCAAAATTATTGTGTCAGCCATGTCTAGATAATGCCTTTAATGTCTCTCGTCTCTGGGTCCCAAATCATTTAACAAAACTGAATTCCTTCAAATTTTTCAATTAAATTATCCCTTTGGACTGGATAGAAAAAAAGGCAATTGTAGGCATAGGCTGGGATTCATCTTGCTCAGTGTTAGTATTATGAAGCATTAAGTGAAAGCTAAGTCTGAGCCCTGTAGGCAAGGGAGAGACACAGGCACCTCCAAGAGATGATGTAGCTCAGTTTTACCAGGATAAACAGGACAGACCAAACATCTTGAAGTGACTTTTTGTCTCCATAGACTATGGATGGAGCCAGGATGACCAGTTATGATGATCTACCAGCTTTAGGTGTCTACAGGTGAGTAAGAGAACCCTGGTTCAAAGTGCCTGGGAAATAAGGGGTTTGTTGAACATGTTAATCTCAGCTGCATTAATTGCTTATTTTTTTAGTTTTATTTTTTGTTTGTTTGTTTGTTTGTTTTTCCTTTTCCTGCTTTAGTTTTAAAGAGTATGTAGCAGTTCGGAACTTCATCAGTGGCCAGTTTTTGGCCTTATGACTGAAATGAAGTTGCCATATGGCATGTAAACCACACGAAGTGCTGTCTACCGACAAAGACACCCAGTCTAATGGACTACCCAGGACTTAACTTGCTGAGGCTGATAGATAGCATCCATTCAACAGGTTCAAACTCCTCCAGAGGTCCTGGATATAATTCTCTGCCATTGCCAAGTCTGCGTGATCTCAAGAGGTGAGCTCTCTTTCAGGTGCTTTTTTACAGCTCTTTGATGATCCAGAGGCAGGAAGGAAAGACCTTTAGAAGAGAAATTGTCTCAACAGATCCCTCAGAGACATCCTACTCCCTCAGCAGCCCTTGCAGCAGCAGAGCCCCGGCATGCATTTTCCTGTCAACACCCTCCGAGAGAAATCCGAGCCTGGGTGTTTAAAGCCAGATGCTCAGCTTCCTTCCCTGCCTGTGTGCATGCCAATCTGTTAGGCTGGCCTCCTGCCCATTCCCAGGTGCTGTTCCAGGATCAACAAGCCTCAGATACCAAGCAAAGAGATGTGGCCTGGGAGAGCCTCTTGAAACCATCGTGCTGACATAGCCCCTGAAAGAAGATCCTCTCTGTGATGACTCATGACAAATGGTTGCCCCGTGCTTCATGGTGGGGAACATGAGTATCTTGCCGACTAGCTGTCTGGCCTGCTTTGCTATTTTTGTGCCTAGCAAGGACCCAAGTTGCTGGAGGGGAAGGCCAGGCTCTTGACCATATTTAGAAAAACAAGGGAGCAGATCGGCCACTCTGCTGCTGGACCGTGTGATGGTGAAATGATTTTTTCAACCTGTTCAGTGATGTGCCCAACTGATGAACTTGAGTTCTGGTTTCCCTTTGAGCACTGCAGCGCTATTTAACCCGGACCAGGTCTATTTGCCATATTTTCTTTCATAGTATGTGTCTTTTTAGATAGAACATCTCTCTCTCGGTGGCAAATGTTAGTTAATTTATGTCTTCACAGTAACTCATGCAGGGAGACCCTCAGCTTAGTTCAGTCTCAAATGGGTGCCTCCAGGAAGCAGTCCAGAGAAGCACAATAGAGGGAAGACTTTGGATTAGGAAGGATTCCTAGCATCAAATAACCAAAAGCGATGACTTCTGCAGACAGTCCAGAGACAAATACAGAAGAACAGAGGCCCATACGGTAATTTGTCTTTAAGACTGGTAAACAATTAATAGTTAAGAAATATTTAAATACTGGGATCTTCTTCCTTGTTCATATTTCCAACAAAAGATGTTCAGGAATGCCCTTGTTTAGCATTTGCTACCCTTTGAGAATTCACCTTTTGTATCTGTCTATGCTTCTTAGAGACTCTTTTTTCTGGCATTCACAAAGTTATGTAATTGCACAGTTTTCACAGAGCTGTATATAATTCTGTATGAAAAGAATATGGAATTCACTCAAGGGAATTTTTCTTATGGAAGACAAAGAGTGGTAAAAAGGAGGTGACTCCGTGTTAAAAGTAGAACTCCCTTTTAGCTAGACTAGATGCTCATACATTGCAACCAGAAGCTATAATACTTGACCTCACATTTGCTTTGGGAAAGACACAGCATTGGAGATTAGCTTTTGTTGAGGTAAGAGTATTGTATTACCAAGAAGTTTATCCATGATAATATCATGTTTCAACATCTAATATAGAATGGGAGGAGTGTAACTAGCTGTCATATAGGACCAAAACTGAAAAAAAGAGATTGCTTCACAAAGTTCTAGAAACAGAAAAGCTTCTCGTTCATTTTAGTTTCTCTAGTCATTTTCTTGGGGCCCAGCACAGAGCTACATCCTTCAGTTTGCTGACCTTACAGTGGACTTACAAATCAAGTAGTAGGGAGGGAAAAGTAGCCAAATGGTTGGGACAGAAGTTGCTGATTTGAATAATGTCCTTGCAGTATTTTTATTACTCTTTCCATGGTGGAAAACATCATGAGCTAAAGTATCTAGCCAAATCAACAGCTTCACCCTTCTACTTGGGTTATATCTCACTTAGATAAATAAAATAGGTTTCCTCCAAGTAGCTCTCCAATCCTTCCTTATGGTAAATAGAGAGTAATAAACACCTTCTGGAACCTAATGCTCTCATGATTCTCAAATACTGCTCAAGGGATGGGATGAGTCAAGCTCCAGGGTGCCTGTCTTCTCCCTTTGACTACAGAAAGAATTTAAACCCCAGAACAGAAGTGGGGGAAATCAAATTCACCTATATGAGTCATATGGTGAATGAAGCTATGTCCATTGGAACTCATCTCCCTGACTCCCTCTGCACTTTGTGGAGATTTAGGAAGTGCTGCCTGGGCTGTGATTTTTCTTAAGGAAAACTCTAGAACAGGGCAACGGAGCCTCCATGTCCTTACTTCTCTCCAAAGTGAGCCTGGAGTGACTGGTTCAGCCACATTGTAGGTATCTTTATCCTGAATCTCACATTCGTTCACTTCTGCATCAGCAAGGAAGGATTAGCAGAGGGACACCCTCTCTGTCTCTCTTATGTGCGTTATGTGCATACACTAGGACAACACTGGAACCTTACTGGAAAAAAATAAGCTTTGCTCAGCTCCTTCCAGAGACCGAGATCTGTTTCTGCTGAACCAGTTCTGGATTTCTGATCAGCGCTTTGGGTTTCTGTTTCTCATCAGCTGCGCATCACAAATCTGACCAGATAGTTGGCTTCCTTTTAAAACATTTCCAAGTAAAAACAAAATCCGAAGCTTAATTATACAGTAGTAAATTACCCATTGAAAACTTCTGTTCATGAAAAACAGAGCAATTTCATCTCCCAACACCACCACCTCCACCCTTGGAATAAATCCTGAAAAGTATAAATAGTGAGAAGCCAAAGAATTAGGGGGGATGCTAAACAGTGGGACTCTTGTTCTGTAAGGCTGAAGTGTGAGAACCGAGGAGGGTGAGTCTGGCTGGGTGAATCATGAGCTGCCCGTGCTTTGCTTACAGCCTGTTCCTTCATGTACAGTCTCATTGCATTCAAATGTTATATTGCTCCACTGCAGACAATCCAGCAAAGGGGGGGATGAACATCTTATGTTTTTCCATTAAAAAAAGTAAAATTAGAAAAAAGAAAAAAAAAAAGAAAAAAGAAAGAAAAAAAAAAAAGAGCACCTGTTTTTAGAGATACTGGTTAGACAGTAAACTTTTAATTAACACTGTTTCGTAATAATGACTTAGGCCTGGGAAGGCTCTCCTCTCTCCCTGGTTGTATGTATGTCAATTAAATATTTGCAGGGCTGTACTGTGGCACTAAGACCAGCTGTGCTAAGATAGGCTGTGTTTACATTATTAAAATTGCCTCATGAAAGCAGTCTATGCAAAGTGGTCCCTAGCTTACACTAATTTCTAAGTTTAATTTAAAATTAAACTTTCATAGAGTTTTACTAATATGTCGAGTCCACACAGAAGATGGGAACTCACTGCTATCTGAATTTGAGAGTTTCACCTCCAGATGGGACAGAAAACTGAACTAGAATACTAGATATGATTTCTGGATCTTCATCTCTATAAAACATATGTGTAATTCCACCACCAAAGTCCATTAATTTCTTGAAAATACTTCTGCAGGAATTCATCTTATGGTCCCTAAAAGGTGTGAATCTTGAAGCATCTAGAAGTTTAATCTTCCTCTGTGGCTGACAGAGAAAGAGAAAGGAACCCTCATGTGGTAGTTTGTCTCACCAATGATGTAAACTAGAAAGGAGAACAAGGAAGAGTGAGCAGGAATATTTAAAATCAATTTTGTGCTGAAGCAGTCATAGCATGTTCAATTCGGTAAGGCTCATAAAATCATGAGTGATTGGACAATAAATGGGTGATTTTAATTTCTCACATATGTGGAATGGAGATTTATCTCTGCTAATGTCGGCGTCTCCATTGAGTCATCCCAGATTTCCTTTGTAACTGATAAACACTGGTTAGCATAGCCACAGAATTATGGATGTGCTGCTTGGAAATGATCTCTGGAGGTCTCTAGTCCAACCTCCCACTCAGAGCAGGAATAGACAAAAAAGCAGCCATCAGCATTGCCATTGGGCATATCGTCAAGGTTAAGAATACTCCTGCTGAAAAATCACAGGCTTATGTGGATTTATTTAACGTGTGATCAAATGGGGATTCTCATTCCCTAAATTTACTCAGAGGCCAGTAGAGAACACATTCTAGGGACTTAAGAGTCCCATGAACATAACACATGTCAAACCACCTTGCCCCTAGCCTCTTCTCAAAGCAAGGTAGATCCTTTGCCCCAACCACTCTACTGGAGAGACTCTTACCGAATTACCCCTTTGCCAGGCAAGAAGCAGAAGTGTAAGGCAGAGTAAAGCCCATGAGGCACCGTGGTAGCACATGGTAACCAAAATATTTCCATCATGTTTCTCTCTTATTTTCAGGTTAAAATGCATATTTTAAAATAATATTGTTTCTTTTTCAGAGGAAATAGACATTTTTTGTAGGAAATAGATCCTGTTTTCACTAGTCATTTTTCCTGTCTAGGGTCCTTTTTGATGGGAGCATTTTGGCAAGAGCCTCCCCTGGCCCTGCTGACCAAACTCCAGGCAGAAGGTGCCTGTGCCTTTGCTAAGGTGCAATACGAGCAGCAACAATGTGAAAGAAAAGCACTAAAAGGCTGGAGAATTTTCGAAAGACAGGAGAGAAAGAGAAACAACACACCTGACTTCTCTCAAGCCAACTCTTGAGCAGAATTTTTCCTAGTCTTAGTTATTGGGGCAGTCTCTGTTCCGTTTTTTTTTTTTTTTTTTTTTTTTTAAAGAGTATAAATTCAGTTGACCAAGAGCATTGCTCATTCAGCAAGATATTATTCCTGAAGGCAAAAGCCTATTTAGTGTTCTAACTGTATTATAAATGTATTTCATAGGGCAAATGGAGAGAACTGTTTAACATTAGATGCTTGGGACTCAAGCAGGACTGTTCCTGAACATTCACCTCTATGATTCAAAGCGAAATCTCATCAGAGAAGTCAAAAGACTTTGCAGTAACAAAGGTGGTTGTTCTGGTAATTAAGACCCAAATTATAGAGATCAATAGCAACCTGGACTTACACTTGACTAAGGATACAGGACACATGTCATCTGAGCGCTGTGAAGAAAAGGCTCCTGAAGAATAGCCTCCCCAACAGTAAAATAGATAACATACCTTTCTTTGGCATAATCTGTAAAATATTTTCTGGGAAAGCTCCACTGATGACAGATTTTAATAATTTAATAATAATCTCATGCATTCATTTTAAAGTGTTCTGTTGGCAGAAATTAAAACTCAAATTCCCATGTCTGGAATCCTGCAGCAGAACCGGGAAAAGGCACAGTGGATTTTTTACAGAAACCTTGGGATCTTCATTTCTCAGAAGAATTAATGTTTCCTCTGCTAGCAGAGCTAGGCAATTCTCTGCATATCCTGACTTCCTAAAGCTCCTTTTCATTACTGCAAACAGATCGGGGTTTCATAGCAAAGTCGGATTTTTTTTCTTACCTAACTTGTTGTTTAGATTCCTCTACTGTCAATGGAAAGGGATGAGCAATAAGCACTGTTAGACATAAGAAGGGAAGATCAGCTTTCTTGCATAGCTGCCTCTCTAATTGCTATAGGAGAAGCCCACACGACTACATTAAAGCACATGTGAAATGAGGGATCTGTGCAACATAAGAAATGAAGTCAGAGAAATCTCCTCTAATTAACTGGCCTGAGATAATGCAGCAAATCTGGGACAGAACCACAAACTGGGCTCTTCGCTTCCACATCAGCCACACTTCAACCACACTGTATATCCCACTATTCAAAAAACAAAACAAAAACCAAATAAATGACAAGCAATGACCACATATTGGGAAGAAAGAATAAAAACCAAGAGAGTCATAGTTTGCTACCACCTGAAATCTCTGTGATTTTAACTGGTTAAAATATTCCATGTATATTTATGGAATTACTATTAACTATTTTTATAATCCTTCAAGGATTTTACAGCCCTTCGAAGAAACACCAAACTGCAAAATTATCAAGGCTAATATATTTTTTTTTGAACACAAACCTACAATTATGCATTATTAACACAGATCCATGTTTTTTACCAAATGCTGCTGTTAATTTTTGTCGAGGATTAGTAATTTTGGAGGTCTGCTCAGCAGGAGGCAGGACCCCGAGCTCAGCTCTGCTGCAAAGATGCTTTTTGTTACTTGTTTAGGGACTGTGGCCGCACACAACAGCTCCTCCTACAAAGACCTGGAGAATGATTCCCCACAGGAACACGGGCAATCACAGTACTTTGGAACTTCTATTTCATCAAAGGAAAACTTTTTTGCAGCCTGGAACTGGAAAGAAATCTGCTGATGCACTGGCCCTACATTAACAGAACATATTACTGGCGATCAAACAAAATGTCAGACATCCATACAACACTGTTCTGAAAGTTGCAAATAACTCTAAATACCTAAATAATAATTCCCTCTCCAAAGAATATGAAACATTTCTGTTTCTTTTGGCTTTTCTATCCATTTTACATATTTGAGTTTGCTTCACAATCCAAGTATAAAAAAGTAAAAGGAGTAGATTAATCATGTGGATCCCTACAGAAGAATATATATGTTTGAATAAATACACTATGAGATACTGCTGCACTGAAAGACATTTAACCTTTGTTTGCTAGTCCAGAGGCATGCACAAAAAAGTGATATTGCCCATTTCCCAAAGATTCAGCAGGGAACGTGCTGCAGGGTGATGCTCTAACTATTCAAATTTTATTGTTTTGCAAAACATAGCATAAGATATTATTGCGTCTGTAAGAAGTATTATACATAATTAAAATTAAACAACATTTCTCAAATAAGTAATGTATGTTTTGTGATACACTATCCCTGTACTGTGTTTGTTTGCATATTCAAAAAATTTAATGTTTTGCAATCACTCTTCCTGTTATTAGTGAGAAGTAGTGAAAGTGAATGGCATAATTACATCTTTGCAAACTCTCATATAAGCTTGAAGTCATATTTAGTGTTTTAGACAGAGCTGAATTTTCTCCCTCTTGGTGGTTTGATTTGTAGTAAATTATTTACCCCCCTCATCAAAGGATAAATATAGAATTATTCTCTTCCCAATAGCCACTTGGAAAGTTCCTGCGATATTTTCACCAAATTTCTACAACTAGGTCATGATAGTAATTATTCATCTTTCCCAATACAAAAAAAGGTCTTAGAATGTAGGTCAAAACAGGGAGTCTAATACTATTTTTTAAAATTATCCAGAGAGAGAAAGAGGAGGGGGAAAAAAAAAAGTTAATATTATCTTATTTGATATGACCAGGCCTGCTTTTCAATAAGATGCACTAACATTTTTAGTGTGGTATTTTCTTTATGTTTTATTTAAAATGTTAATGGAGCATATTTGCAATTCATATAATTTATCTTTAAATCACTGTTCCCCAGAATAATGCTCTGTGAGTACTGCTGTACACAGGCAAGTCCTCTTAAAGAACATGCATCAGTTCTGTTCCCCTCTGAAACATGCTGCAAATGCCCTCTAACAGGGCACAGCAGCATTACATAAATCATCTTATATGAAAAATTAACATGACATCAAATATTTATAAATATTAATGTGTATGTTAATATAACCAAAGCTGTAACAAACAATCATAACCTTGCCAAGTTTCTTAGGACAGGCGCCGCTGATAATGATATCCATTATCTCTGGAGGAACGCGCAATTATGAAAGTATACACGGGATGCTTATATTGTTATCTGCTTTTAAATTCATCCATTAAACACTGCACCTCACACTGGATTTTAACCCTCCCCTTATCTCTCTGTCAGGTACCGCTATTCTGTGTGTTTACAGTTGCCTGCGAATGAAAAACGAGCAATTGCTTCTGCATACACATTTTCCCTATACCATTAACATATGTGCTTAATTTGATTTCATACATTCCTTTGCTGTATGACAAGGGGAGCTTAAAAAGCTACCTACCCATCTACCCATCCATCTCCATCCTGTCTTCATCCTACATACAGCATGCTCAAATAGGAATTTTGGAACACTTTATCTTTTATTGGGACTGCATTCATGCTATCATTATTAAAGGTGCTTTAGTATTTACACTAGAAATTTTAATTTTTGTGACTTAGTAGTTGTTCCCTAAAATTAATTTTTAGGGAATTAAATTAATAATAACATACAATAAAACTCATCTTGCTGTGATCACGTTAGAACAGTTGCTACCAATTTCAAGCACTTTTTTATTATCACTTATCTAACACAGGGGTGATGGGGAAGAAAATGGTGAGCCAACCACAGAAATGCAACTTTGTTTCTCAGACAAGATTATAGATTTTAAAATTATGCTCACTCTATATGAAAAGAGATTATGTTCCATAAAACTTCCTTAACGGCTGAGCATGAACACCTAAGACTAAGTGATGCTGATTGCGGTTTGCAAGGAAGTTTTCACCCGACTTGAAGCACAAGCTGTGCCTCTTCTGTAATACACTAATTCAAATTCTGCTGAGGATTTTTTTCTTATTACTTATTTTTACAAAATAAATCATTGTGAACATGTTTGGTAAAAACTGCCACTGAATACTATACACTGTCAACATCTGTTACCATTCAAGACAAATAAAATCAATACTAGCAATTTTAGGTAATAACAATATCTTCCTTAAAATTATTGCTAGTGCTGTGATTATATATGAGCACAGTGAAGTCTGCTTCCAAAATTGCTTGAGACAGTAAGCTTTTAAAAGCAGCCTTAGAAGCTGGAATAGCTGCCTACCTTCATTTTGCTGCGGAGTCAACTAAAATGCAAAACAGTTAAATAAATTGCCTGAAGTATAGAGGGGGGGGGGGGGGCAAAAAAAAAAACAGGCATTGAAGC